>JAJJMB010012161.1:1680058-1758256 GCA_023531105.1 Papaver atlanticum
GCTTAATTCTGAGAGTATTCAATTTTGGACTAGGTCCTGGGGTTTTTTCTTCATTTGCGGTTTCCTCTTTAACAAAATCTTGATGTGTCTTTTACTTTTCTATTTCCGCAATTATAATTGTTTTATTATAATTAGAAGTAAAATACACAAACGTTAATTCCTATTTACTTGATAGCAATCCTATTGTGTTTGGTTAAGTCCGAACCTATTATCAAGTAAACATACTTCATTATTGTATTGTCTCGATCTTGTATCAATAGACGATCACACGAAGTGTGAACCGATTAGTTGTATTGTCTCGACTTAGTCCATAGACAATCACTTTCGAAGAACGGACTTATAGGTGGAAAAGTTTTAGATTGAGGTATATTTGGGTACCCTCGTCTTTTCACGTTGCAGCAAGACCTTTGTTCCCAGTGTATTTTTTACCATTTGGACGCTCGTTTGCAAAATGGCCAAAACCTTTACATTTAAAGCACTGAGGCATATCTTCGTCATCAGTTTCATCATTATCCCTATTTTTCGGAGGAACACGATTATGAGGTTTATCTGATGATCTGGGTTTATCTCTTGAGAACCGTCTACTTCTCTTCAAAAGAAGATCCCTAAACTGTCTTGTGATCAACGAGACTGAATTGTCAAGATCTTCATCTGATGTGTCAGCCTCGTAAAAATCATCTTCAGAGATGCAAACACTTTTACTTTTATCAAGTAATTTAGTGTTCTTTTGTGCTTTGAAAGAAACATCCTTCCCAGATTTGGATGTATGCTCATGATCAAAGATCTTTAACTTCCCAACCAGAGTATTTCTGGAAAGCGTTGCGAGATTATTTCCTTCCAACGATGGCATGCTTCTTAGAATCGTATATGGATAGCAGAGATCTGAGAATCTTTATCACAATGTCTTTTTCAGGAATAGTCTTACCCAATGCAAAGGATGCATTAACAATTTCAGACACTTTGTGATTAAACTCATCAAATGATTCTTCATCTGCCATACGAAGGTTTTCCCAATCAGAATTTAGGTTTTGAAGCCTAGCTTCCTTTTCATAGGTATTTCCTTTAAATACGGTTTCTAAGATATCCCAGGTTTCTTTGGACTTCGTGCAAGTAGTCACATGATGCTGAATATCTGGGGTAATGGCATGAATGATAGCATTTAAGCCGTCATAAAAAAAAATTGCAGCAAGGATTTCTTCTGGACTATATCTACCAATATCCTTAGGTATAAATACACCGCCTTCTGTATTAACCGGAGGATCATAGCCATTAACAACACGTACCCATGTTTGAAAATCATGAGCTTGAAGAAAAGCACACATAGCGATTTTCCACCATAAGTAGTTTGAGACATCGAAGACTGGTGGTACGTTTATGGAGATAGAATTTTTGTCCATAGAGTCAGATCCCTTACAAACACAGACTTATGAGGTCATTAAACGTGTTTTCCTGCTCTGATACCAATTGAAAAAGAGGGGGTCTAACAACCTCACCCAATATTTAGCTTAGCAATCTGTATGGACTAACTCCAATATACTTTTAAGAGAATCAACTAAACAATCAGACTCAATCTTAATGAAAAGTACATCAAAGAGTTATACCTCAATTCCTCGATTCAATCCTTACTCAAACAAATAAAAATCTGCGAGCATGATTGAATACAAGAGAAATAACTTGAACGGCACCAAAGACCAATGTTCAAGGATCAATCAATTTCAATCAACAACCAAAGGTTGGATTTACCAGTTGATCGATTCAACGCACAACCTGTGATATTTCAATTATATAACAAAATATAATGCGGAAAAGAAAAAACACAAACACCAGAAGTTTTGTTAACGAGGAAACCGCAAATGCAGAAAACCCCCGGGACCTAGTCCAGATTGAACGCCACATTGTATTAAGCCGCTACAGAAACTAGCATACTACAAACTAACTTCGGTCTAGACTGTAGTTGAACCCCAATCAATATCACACTGATCCAAGGTACAGTTGTGATCTTTACGTCTCTGATCCCAGCAGGATACTACGCACTTGACTCCCTTAACTGATCTCACCCACAACTAAGAGTTTTTACGACCCAAAGTCAAAGACTTTATAAACAAATCTGTCTCACACAGAAAAGTCTATAGGAATAGATAAATCTGTCTCCCACAGAAATACCTACGAGTTTTGTTCCGTCTTTTGATAAATAAAGGTGAACAGGAACCAATCGATAACCTGGACTTATATTCCCGAAGAACAACCTAGAATTATCAATCAATAATCTTAATCGACTAGCGAAACAAGATATTGTGGAATCACAAACGATGAGACGAAGGTGTTTATGACTACCTTTCTATCTTTCCTATTGGATATAAATCTCAAGCCAATCTTATGATTGTACTCAATCACGATTGAAACAACAAGATAAGATCACACAACTACAGAGAAAATAGTTGGGTCTGGCTTCACAATCCCAATGAAGTCTTTAAGTCGTTAACCTACAGGGTCTCGAGAGAAACCTAAGGTTAAAGGAGAATCGACTCTATCTTATACAACTAGTATCACACAGGAGGTGGAGGGATTAGGTTTCCCAGTTGCTAGAGTTCTCCTTTATATAGTCTCCAAATCAGGGTTTGCAATCTAAGTTACCTTGGTAACAAAGCATTCAATATTCACCATTAGATGAAAACCTGATTAGATTCAAACTAATATCTTTCAACCGTTAGATCGAACTTAGCTTGTTATACACAATTGAAAAGTGACTTCATTTAGGTTTGAGTAACCATACCTAAACGTGTACACCTAGTTGGTTCAACAATAGTTAACTAATGGTTATCCATATGAGCACTTTCATATCAACCTTATTCATCTTCACCATAACTTGTTCAAATGACTCAAATGAACTAGTTAGAGAGTTGTTCAATTGCTTAGATCTCATAAAAGTATACAACGCACAATCGAAACAAAATCGGTTTTGATTTACTCGAATCGATTCATGAACATTATAGCCACGGTTTGCAAAGATTGCATTCCTTAATATATATAAATGTTTTAGTTCATGAACAAACCGATTTTAGAAAGTAACCTACCTAAGTATGCGAACGGGTACGCGTACTTAAGTAACCGGATTGAGTTTTTTTCAATTCCAAACTCCTGCAGAAATTCACGGACGTGAACTTTCCACTAGTACGCGTAAGGGTACGCATATTGTCCCGAATTTCCAACAACCACCAGTACGCGTACGGGTACGCATACTTTGGGTTCCCGGTTTTGGACTTTTACACAAATGTGAAAACACACTATGCTTATATCCAAAGATGGTTACATGTTCTAAACTCTCATTTCAATTATTGAAACATTCTTAGAGGATGTTATACAGTTGTTATTCATAAACTATTTTTCATCAAAGCGATTTTCAAGAAATTGAAATAACCAACATGACTTTCGTCACGAGTAAAGATGAACTTGGCCAAAATTGAAAGCTTACCAACACATATTTCGAGAAATAGATAAGCGAGATAAACTCGGCTTGAAATAGCAAATGTGTATAATCGAAGTCTATATAGCAATACGAATTTTGTCTCAAGATAGGAGATAGAATAGATAGACTTTTGAGTGATAGATAAGTTCAAGTCTCCACATACCTTTTTGTCGATGAAGTTCCACCAGTTCTTTGAGTAGTTCTTCGTCTTTGCATGATGAACGCCATGGAGTCTAGAGCTCAACTACACTTACTATCCTAGTCCGAGACTTAGCTATAAGTAGACTAGAAATCAAGACTTATAGTTTTGGCAACTAAACTTGACAAACAAGCTTGAGATAGCAACGCTTGCGACTTCGACCGAGCAGTGCTCTAACAGTTTAGTATATGCTTAAATACTTATTATTTTATATGGTTTCAACAACCGAAGTTGATCCCCCAAACAAATATCAGAAATAAATAAATAATAATAATATGGTATCAACAACCGAAGTTTACATCATAATATAGTGTCAACAATCAAAGTTCATCCCAAAATATGGTGTCAACAACCAAAGTAGAGACCAAAATCTAATGTCAACAACGAAAGTTGATCCCAAAAAATTGATGTACTAAAATTAGTGAACCTGATGTGAATCGAACACGCATCTTCTGACGTGGAGTCAGTTGTGCTACCATTGCACCACAAATTCAGCATATCACTATTCATTTACATGTCTTTCTAGTTACACTGTTCGGAAATTCAAAATGAAATGCATTGTTTTCTAAACAGACTCAATTCTTAAGGAAAGTTAATCATTTCTCAACCTAGCTATAACAAATATAGTCTAGAATAGTTTGCAGATGGACTCATTTCCGAAACTACAGATTCGTATTGAGGTTCTTTAGAAAATCAACACACTGAAGAAGATAAAGGTAAAAACAACACTGATTCAATATTTCAAATTACCTTAAAGAAGATATGGCACCAAAAGTAATACACTTGTATGCTTGCATCTTACTGCAATGTTAATACCATTCCACCACTACCACCTCCAACTCTATAATTTTGTCTCTCCTATAACTAGAGAAATGATGTAAATCTATATAACTCCAATTTCTATTAATGGAAAAACACCCAAAACTGACAGTGGTCGTAGATCTTTAAGATCAAACTACTTAAATGATTGTCTTCTTTACCTTTATGCAATCTTACTCTTAACAATCAAACCTAACATCATGAAGATGCCGAAAAATGCATTTTTATGATTTTCCACCTACCAAAATGATAATGAAACTTGATAATTACATATACCTTTTTGGTATACCTTCCAACCAAGCACTTTTCTTCTTAACAAAATGACGATGAAAATTGATAGTTTCCCGTCTCAAGTATACATGTTAATGGGGTGCAGCCGTTGGATGGATATGAAAGAAGATTGTAGCCACTGGAGGGACAAAAATAATTTAACAGAATTATGATAAATATCGATAATTGCCTGTCTCAGGTATCCAAAAACATGATGATGAAATTGATAATTGTCCATATGTATTGTTAATACCCACCTACCAAGATTTCTTTCTTCCCGACAAAATGATGATGAAAATTGATAGTTGCACGTCCCAAGTACATAGTTTATATGGGGTGTGATCGTCGGATGGATATGAGAAAAAATTATTGTAGCAGTTAGATAGATGAAAATAACCTAACAAAATGATGATGAAAATTGATTTCCGCTCGTACCTTTTTGTTATACTCTCTAAGTAATTTTTTTTTTCTTCTTACAATATGATGATGAAAATTGATAGCTTCCCATCTCAGGTAGATAGTTTCAATGAGAATAGTCATTGGATGACTATTAGAGAAGACTGTAGTCTTTGGACTGATATAATAACTTAATATTGCATGCTCGATATAAGACTCATCAATAGCAAGATCATTACTTTCTGATCATGATTAGGTTTTTTCTTACAAGAGACAAATACCATTCCTAAAAAAATTCGAAGGGATCGATAAATACTCTGGAATCATCAAAAGCTTTAGCTAACTTTGTAGAGTACTATTAGAAACTGGAAATACATGAGTTGAAGACTAAAAATCAAAACAAAAGTACAATCCGAAGACAAAAATTCACAACAAAAATACTCATGAAAATTATCCAAAAAAACTTAACCGGTATACTAAATTTATGCAATTATAACACTTGTGATCAAGGTTCATCTCATAAATGGCTTACTGTATGCATATAAAAATGAGTAACGCATAAAATAATGCGAAATATCCATCGTGTAGTAGGTCAGTTTCTTCGCTATGTACTTTGGTCTCATGGGTGATGGTCAGCCAATTGGGCGATACGACAATATGAAAAAATATTATGGTCATTAAGAGAAGATTGTAACTTTGATTAAATAAAAAAGATCATGGCAGTCCAGATAAAGTGAACATCACTCTTTGTAAATGAGCCTTTCCTGATATACTTACATATTCGATGTAAATGAAGTATAATTATTTTATTAGAACGACTATTTATATAGCGGGTTTCCATCATCCTAAAATATTTTTACTTAGGTAGTCATCAATATTCTTCCTTTACAAAAGGCTAATTTTAATTTTGAGGTATTCTGAAGCGACATGGTATATTAAAAGAGAGAGAAGGTTTTGAAGGATCTGATACCACCTATTAATCTTAAATTGGAGATCCAATAAGAGTATCCACACCACTACCTTTTTCCAGGCACAATATATTCTCATCTTTTTTTGATACCATTTGTTAACCTAATATACTATTAATAGATTTTATTTCATTGAATGGTTTGAATGAATATTTTTTGAATCTTGCTAACCACGCATGCATTATTTTCTCAAAAATGAATGGGAAACCACACAAGTGTTCCTATATGTTCGCGCTCTGAAAATGTCTCTCTTGATAATATAAATAAGCTCTATATGTATCAGATTGGTGGTTAGTTTAATTTTGGTCCTTAAACACACAAGAAAGAACCGAAGATATACTAAAAAGACCAATTAAGGGGTGGGAATAATGGCAAACACAAAGCTGGTTGTTGCATTGCTATTGATGGCGACTATATCAACGATGATGATATTTACAGCAGCATCTTCTGAGGCGTTAGCATGTGTAGAAGATTGTCCGAAGGATTGTGGTGCAGAGGGAGATCCACAAAAATGCCTTGATTGCAACCTTGGCTGTATGGATCATTCCCGTATTGTTGGTAGTGGTCTTTAATCCTCGTCATCAATCTCTGCTATTATTTAGAATCTCTAAAGTGGAAGTGAAATTCTTTGCAAGGAGTCTTTCAAATATGAATTTTTATGGGGCTTCTTAATAGTAAGTTGTTATTCCAAGCTTACATTGTACACCGGTTGATATAGTGTCATTAAAGATATAGAAAAGGATGATAGGTGTGAGTTATAATTTAGTATATATTTATTTTTGTCTTGGCGATTAATAGCATTGCACATTCGTATGACTATGAATGTGTATAACCATATCTCCCATAAAGGCACGACTGTTAATAGGGTACCAATTTGCTCGAGGTCTATCATTTTAAATTTCAAAGGTAAATGATATTTTGTCTTATACGGAATTGGAACACTTCCAAATAATTTGGTACCCATATTAGCAATTTTGCGGTGATTATTACTTATTAGTAATACATTGTTGACGTGAGGGAGACCAATTTTTGCTAATTAAAGAACCAAATCAATCACCCACTATAGCCCATGTTAGCTAGGTTGGTAACAAGCACTACTATACAAGGTTGGTCGTAACGAGCACTACTATACAAGGTTGGTAAAACGGATCTACCACAAATTATAATCGTTATAACGAGCTTTGATGAGTGTGAGCATGTTCTGGATTGAAAACATAGTATTCAAGGAAAAACACGTTTTTACCGTTATAACAATTAAATAGAAAAAGAAAAAGAATTATGATTTGAGATTCCTATCTAAAGGTTATAATTTGCACGAAAATAATCATAACAGGTAAAATAACGTTGTTACCAAGGTTTTTTTTTTAAATTGTAAGTTTAATCTTTAATTTTAGAAGAAAAAAATTTGTATAAAAAAATAATAGTATATTCAATTTTTACAACAACAAAAAAAATCGGTTATAACGTGTGTGAGAACGAGAAAACACTCCAAAAGAAGTCACATCAAAATGTTATTTAGAAAAAAACCTTCAAACTAGATTGTGTTAACGGGTCTAAATAACACCATTATTTCTTATTTAATAACGTTATATGGAGAAGGGTATCGGTGATCCTCATGGGGGCACGCATTATGAGCGTGACCATTTCAACACTAATACCTTGCTACTATGCAAAATTAGGTGAACGAAAATTGAAAACGCGGGGTATAACAACCACACCCAATATTTCGTTAGGCAATCTGAATGGACTAAACTCCAATATAATTCCAAGATCACCAACTTAAAAGTGAGACTCAATCAAGAAAGATATCAAAGAGCTTTATCTCTTTCTCAATACAATCAGTAAATCAATTAGATAGAAATCCGTGAGACTGATTGATATGAGAATAACTTGGACGGTACGAAAGACCAATGCCCAAGTGCCAATCAAGTTCTATCCAACAAACAAGGTTGTATTTATCAACTGTGATTGAACTATGCACAACCTGTAATATTTCAATTATATAAACAAATATAATGCGGAAAAGAAATAACACAGACACAAGAAATTTTGTTAACTAGGAAACCGCAAATGCAGAAAAACCCCGGGACCTAGTCCAACTTTGAACACCACACTATATTAAGCCGATACAGACTCTAGCCTACTACAAGTTAACTTCGGACTGGAATGTAGTTGAGCCGTAACCAAATCTCACACCGATTAAGGTACAGTCGCGTTCCTTACGCCTCTTGAATCCCAACAAGACTCTATGCACGTGATTCCTTAACTGATCTCACCCACAACTAAGAGTTGCTACGACCCAAAGTCGAAGACTTATAAACAAATCTTTCTCTCACAGATAAGTCTATTCCTGGTTTTGTTTCCATCTTAAGATAAATCAAGGTGAACAGGAAACTCAACTAATACCCCAGACTTATACTCCCGAAGAGCAGCCTAGAAATATCAGTCACCTCACAATAACCCAACTGATTAACGGAAAAAGTTATTGCAGAATCACAAGAGCCTGGGACGAAGAACTGTTGTGATTACTTTTTATATCTTACCTATCGGAGATAAATCTCGAGTAAATATTAGAGAAGATAAAACTCAATACGGTGGAACAAGTAAGATCAGAATATGCAACAACAGAGAAAATAGTTGGATCTTGCTTTATGAATCCCAAATGAAGTCTTCAAGTCGTTAACCTAATAATGGTTTTGGAAAAACCTAGGTTAAAGGAGAATCGACTCTAGTTTGCAACTAGGACACACAAAAGTGTCGGGATTAGGTTTCCCAGATGCTAGATTTATCCCTTATATAGTCTTTCAAATCAGGGTTGCTTACAATCAAGTCTTAGCTTAGTAACAAAGCAATTGATATTCACCGTTAGATGAACTCATGATGTAAAATTCAATCTAAGTCTGCTTAGAAATTAAGCAATCAATCTCCACTGTTCAATGGTATTAGCTTGATAAACACAAATAAAATATACCTATATTTAGATATGGATGAACCGTACCCAAACGTGTATACCTTGTTGGCTCAATAATAGTTAACCGAAGTTAGCCATATTAACACTTATAACTTAGCCATATTCATCTAACACTTCTAGATCAAATATGATGATCAATCAATCATGATAGATAATCAATTGAATCTAAATGTGTTTCAAGAGAGTTGTTCAAATGTTCATCATCTCATAGAAATATATATATGAACCATTTGAAACAAAATCGGTTTGGTTTGTAATTGTACAAAGTACTTATACAAGAACCAATTCATGAACATAATGCCACGGTTTGTAAAACTAGTTCACATACCTTATTCCATTAAAGTTCCAGGGACTTTAGTTCGCAAACTGAGTTTGCAAACGACCTTAAGTTCATGAGTATGAAAATCCATACTTTCCGATTTTAGAACCTGACCACTTTGTTCGTAAACTGAGTACGCTAACAAGAGTTCTGGACTTTGGCTTTGTCCATCCGTTTGCAAATAGCGTACGCGAACAGCAGTTCCGGACTTGGCCTTGTCTAGCCCGTTCGCAAACAGGGTATGCTAACAACATCTCCGGACCTTTTCACATGTAAACCAGTTCGCAAACAAGGTTCGCAAATAATAGTTTTAGACCTGAACTAGACTTACACAGTTAGCATACAAAGTATACAACACGTATTATATACAGACATGGTAGTCGTTCTAAAACTCTCATTTAATCATTGAAACATCCTTGGAAGACAACAATGGTAATCTTACACATACCACTAACTTCAAGTAATTTTCAAGGTATTAATCGATCAATACGAAACTTCCCAAGTTGACATCAAATGATTGTCTCACACAAATCAAGTAAGATGTTTAAGGTAATTTTCACATGATCATCTTTGACTTAATATTTAGTATCCAGCAAATAAATTGTCTCCAACTAAACTCGTCAAGAATACGATGAACTTGGCTAAAGCTAAAAGTTTCAAACACATATTTCGAGAAATAGATAAGCGAGATAAACTCGACTCGAAATATCAAATGTGTATAATGTAAAAGTCTATATAGCTATACGACTTAGTCTCATTAAAAGATAGAATAGAATAGACTTCTGAGTGATAGATAAGTTTTAGTCTCCACATACCTTTTGTTGATGAAGTTCCTCCAGTTGTTAAAGTCTATATAGTTATACGACTTTTGTCTCAATAGGAGATAGAATAGAAATAGACTTCTGAGTGATAGATGAGTTGAAGTCTCCACATACCTTTTGTTGATGGTTCCACAAGCTCCCCTTAGTAGTTCTTCGTCTTCAATCAATGAACGCCGTGAAGTCTAAAGCTCAACTACACATTCTATCCTAATCCGAGACATAGCTATAAGTAGACATTAAATCAAGACTTATAGTTTTGACAACTAAACTTGACAAACAAGATTGAGATAGCAACGCTTGCGAGTTTGACCGAGGAGTGCTCTAATATCTTGTTCCCTTCCCGTTAATTCTCTTGAGACTAACTTCATTGACGTTTATGTTTTATCTCAAGAAAGTGTCAACACTATTCATGAGAAAAATGCTCATCAACTTACAACTTGACTATTTTTGTTTGTGCATCCTCCATTGAGACCATGTGAGGATGCACAAGATTCTCAAGAAGATATCTTCTTCTTGACAAGTGGTCTTTGTTGTACGTGTGTTATTTTTGTTTATTTAAAAAGAAAATGATCATCTTGTTGTTGAGCATTGCTCCAGTTAATATTTACACTTGTTATGTGAATGATCAGTAAATTTTTAAGACAATATTCGTTGGTGCAATAAGAAGCTTCAATAAGATTTCTTCTTAAAACAGTTTTCTCTAAAAGGTAGATGACTTATTTTGTCTATAAATAAAACTCTTGTGCTCTAAATTTATTTATTGAGCTAAGATGTCATGTCTAAAACTTGTTTTGATAAAGTGTTCAAAACATGTTTCTGTTTTAGGATCTATTGGTCCGTTGATACTGAATACCTTTATTCACGTTCACAAACGGCCCATGTGCAAGGTCCATGGTCGAACGTGTGGTTCCAATACCAACTTTTGTTGGGAGGAACTATATGTGCTCCTAGTCCTAGGGTTTTTATTCTAGGAAATCACACACACACACATATATATATAAGATTGATTGACTAATATCTTATGCATATGCACATTCTGAAACCTCAAGATACCCTCTTGTAATCTCATGGACAGTACAATGAATGGATGCAAAAATGAAGACAAAATTGAAGATGGTAAGGTTATTGAGTTTCATGAGAATCCTCTCATCATAACCTATTAATATGCATGTGATCATGAAGAAAATAGACCCGTTCGGATGTCATCTGATTTGGTTGGAAATCTTCTCCGAGATTTTAAGGTTGTACGTGATCAACTTGCCATTGCAACGAAAAACCTTGATTTTCTGAAGACTGAACTGAAGAAAGAAACTGGCAATCTTGTTCTTTGTCGATCTCTAATTGCCGATTATGTCAGAGTTTTTTAGTATGTTTCTAGAGTTTATTTTTGTCTAGGAAACTTCTTATGAGAATTTATTCTTCTGTTTAAGAAGGATAACTAGGGTTTGGTATAGCAGATATTATGACTACACATAGCTATTTCCAATGACTTTCATCTTGCAATGTTTTTATATTTATTTATTTAAATTCTAAGTTATTTGGAAGATGATCTTGCAATATTTAATCTTATTGGTTTTATATATTGCAAATGTGTTACGAGATAGGCTAGGCTGCAGCCGGACAAGATGAGATTCAACTTAGCAAGCTACGGACTTGGCTAGGTTTGACCGAGTTCTCTTGAGCGTGGCAAACTGTTCCACGGATCTGTCCAATTTAGAGTTTGTAGTTTGGCCGCGACTTATAGGCGCGATAATGGCTATGCCACAATTTCGGCCATAGCTTGCCAAGCTGCGGTTGGCTATGCTATGGACTTGGCCGATTGCTTTGAGATGATTCCAACCATGCCATTAGTTCATTATTATCTTAACTAGAGCGTTATAAGTCGCGGCAGTTGTATTATGGCCTTAGCTATAGCTAGCTAAGGTATTATGAGATATGTAGTATATGCTATGAGCTTGGCTGTGCCTAGCCAATATACCGCAATCCTTCTGCCATTAATCATGATTTAATCATCATATGGCTATAATCTAGGGTTTGAGTTTATGGCAATGTGTCAGGCCTAGATTTGAAGTATAATGTTATTCTAGTACAAATTTGAATACGATAATACCGTTATAGTATGTTCAAGGAACTCGGACATGGGAGTTTGCGACCTGAGACGATACTCGACATGACCGTGTACTAAATATAATACTTTCAGTAGCTTGTTAATTCAAGAATGGTGTCAAATCTTATTCTCAATATAAATAATGCCATTTATATAGCATAAAAGGTGTATATATTGGTGCACATGAAATAACGAGGTTTTTGATGGGGAAAGCCTCAAAATTTGGCATGCATATACACATTTAGAATAGCTACAGGACTACTAGGTCCATTAATTGAATATGCTTTATTGATTCTCTTGCGGAATACAAATTGTTTAATATAAATTATCTAGTCCTGCTGCCGGGTCAGGGATTTTCATTATATTTCTACAACTAGGGCCAGGAAAATTTACCTTGAATGCCCTTGTCAAACATTCACCATCAACATACACAAGCCCTAGAGAATACGTGAAACCGTAAAAAGGGTATTGCTATGGGGATCGGTTCTGCTATAAATCCAAAATATATAGGGACCGGTCCTGCTATAGATCCCAAATAGATAGGGATCGGTCATGCTATAGATCGGACCACTAATCCCGTTGATTCCTTTCAACTACGAAATAAGTTCAGCAGGTCTACTTCCTTAAACTCAGGTAATTAAACATAGTTTTCTAGGTATAGAATCAATTCTAAGTTCAATACAAAACCGAGTAAAAAGTTACAAAGATAGTGTCTATGTCGCAGTTACGAATTTTAAAACATAAGCGTTATACTTCGTAATTCAATATTCCAAATTTGTGATACAACTTGTATGTTCTTCCTTGACACTTTGGTCACAATAAGATGATCAAGTCTCTGATACTAGAGTTTCATACATATAACTTTGCGTGTCATGTTTTCAATCTAATCGACTTGAAAGTAACGTAGATAGAAATGGAAACAAGTCAAGTCTTGTATTACTAACCTCGATCAGAAGGATGATGTGTTCGTTGATGCTGATACGTCTTCGGATTCTCTGAGTATTTAGAGTATTACTTGTATGTCTTAACATTTCTAGACGTCTTAGTCTGACCTAAAATAGTTGACTCTAGTAATCTAATCAAGCGACCTTGAGTTTTGAAACTAAAATATAACGGCCAATCTTGACATACCAATGGTTGACGGGTTCAACCGAGCAATGTTCCAACACATACCTTTACAATTTGATGATGGTAGTCCTTGATTTGGGATACAATCTTGGTTAATCACTATAATCTCTGATCTTTGATCGGATTTCTTGGTGATGTAAAGTTAGGGTTTATGATTATCTTCTAAATCGATTTGGGAACTATGGTTTGGAGAGAGGAGAGAGAAATGTTTGAAATATGATTTTATGAATGAAATGTTCTTGTTTACATTATCATCCTTTCTGGATATATATATATATATATATATATATATATATATATATATATATAAATACGAGGATTACATGTAAATGACTTGCATCTCAAGTAAGCACGTGACAGATGGGACCCAATCAGTTTTCACGACCTGGACGTGTTCGAAACCTGGGAAAACTCTTCATTATGAATATCTCACTTTCCAAGTCTTGACTTAGTTGACAGCTTCGAGGTTCCTCCCAGCTTCCGAGATTGGACTCAGGTATTCCGCGTCTATATTTGTGTCTTTGTTTTATTTTACGACCCGTGGTTTGGGTCTTCAACATCTGGTTCAGGTCTTCAACATTTGATGTTAAGTCTTTTTTTTGTATATCAGTGGTATTATTCTTCAGCTGTCAGTGCTTGGGAAGATGCTATATTTTTTTTATCTACACTTGATTTTACAATTCAAAATTTATCAAGTACTAGCGTGAACTCGAAATTTTTTTATTTGCAATATTCATCATAATACTAAAGTCATGCGATATTGTCTTACTGGATAGAATGGTAACAAATATGAGTAAATATTATAGTCAGTCTTCACATACCTTTGGTGATAAAGTTTTCGCAGGTGTCCCCGTTGTTCTTCAGTATTCAATCTTCAAGGTAGATTGGTGAATTCTAATACTCCACTACCATCCTAGTCTCAGATAGACCTTAGTAGACTATAAATTAAGATATAGTTCAGATCAAATAAAATTAACAACAAGCTTGATATACCAAAACTTATGAGTTTGACCGAATGATGCTCTAACAACTTCCTTTTCGATTTTCTTTCTACTTTTCGTTTTAGTTTTTCTTTCGCTGTGCATCGATATTTGGATTTGTAATACGGATTTTTATGGTTTCTTTTAAATTAGCAACATGAATCCTTGAAAACAATTTTAGAATACATGTAATCTATTAAATGTTTGTTCCTACTATCATTGTTAGAGCACTTCTCGGTCGAACTCGCAAGCGTTGCTATCTCAAGCTTGTTTGTCAAGTTTAGTTGATCAAAACTATATACTTGATTTCTAGTCTACTTATATCTATTCTCGGATTAGGATAAAATGTGTAGTTGAGCTTTAGACTTCACGGAGTTCACCAATTGAAGACGAAGATCTATTGAGAAGCTTGGAGGAACTTCATCAACAAAAGGTATGTGGAGACTAAAACTTATCTATCACTTAGAAGTCTATTTTATTCTATCTTCTAATGAGACTAAGTCGTATAGCTATATAGAATTTTATATTATACACATTTGATATTTCGAGCTGAGTTTATCTCGCTTATCTATTTTTCGAAATATGTGTTGGAAGCTTTTTGCTTTAACTATGTTCATCATATTCTTGACGAGTTTAGTTGGAGACAATTTATTTGTTAGAAACTAAATATTAAGTCAAAAGATGATCATGTGAAAATAACCTTGAACATCTTACATGATTTATATGAGACAGTCATTTGATTTTAATTTGGGAAGTTTCGTATTGATCATTCGATCACTTGAAAATTACTTGAAGCTAATGGTATGTGTGAGATTACCATTGTCGTCTTCTAAGGATGTTTCAATGATTGAAATGAGAGTTTATAACAATTACCCATGTATGGATGCAACACAGTATGCATACCTAGTATGCGAACTGTATTGATATAATTCAGGTCCGGGAACCTTGTTTGCGTACCAAGTATGCGAATGGTTTTACTTGAGAAGGTCCGGAAACCTTGTTTGCGTACCTAGGTTGCAAACGGTTTTACCTGAGTTTGGTCCAGGACGGCTGTTTGCGAACCGGGTTTGTGAACGGACAGACAAGGTCCGGAGTTGGTGTTCGCTTACCTGGTTTGCAAACACAGTGGTTAAGTTCTAAAATCGGTAATGTATGATTCTCATACTCATGAACTAAAACATTTATGAATTAAGGAATGCAATCTTTGCAAACCATGGCTTAACATTCATGAATTGATTCTTGTATATAAGTACTTTGTACGATTACGATTCAATCTGATTTTGTTTCAATTTGTTCATATATATTTCTATGAGATAGTGAACAATTAAACAACTCTATGTGAAACACAATTAGATTCATTTAATTATCTTTCATGATTAATTGGTCAACATATTTGATATAGAACTGTTAGATGAATGTGGTTAAGACAAAAGTGTTCATATGGCTAACTTCGGTTAACTGTTATTGAGCCAACTCAATATACGCGTTTAGGTACGGTTACCCATATCTAAATCAAGGTATATTTCATTTGTATGTAACAAGCTAAGACCATCTAACAGTGGAAATTGATTTCTTTATTATTAAGCATACTTAGCTTGAATCTTAAATCAGGATTTCATCTAACGGTGAATGTTGAATGCTTTGTTACTAAGCTATCTTAGATTTGATTGAAACCAACCCTGATTTGAAAGACTATATAAGGGAAAACTATAGCAACTGGAAAACCTAATCCCGACACTTTCCCGTGTCCTAGTTGCAAACTAGAGTCGATTCTCCTTTAACCTAGGTTTTTCCAAAACCATATAAGGTTAACGATTTGAAGACTTCATTTTGGATTCGTGAAACCAGATCCAACTATTTTCTCTGTAGTTGTGTATTCTGATCTTACTTGTTCTATCGTATTGAGTTTTATCTTCTCTAAGATTTACTCGAGATTTATCTCCGATAGGTAAGATATAAAAAGTAATCACAACATTTCTTCGTCTCAGACTCTTGTGATTCCGCAATAAATTTTTCTGTTAATCAGTTGGGTTATTGTGAGGTGATTGATATTTCAAGGTTGTTCTTCGGGAGTATAAGGACGGATTATCAATTGGTTCCTGTTCACCTTGATTTATCAAAAGACGGAACAAAAACCGAATAAAGAATAGATATATCTATGGGAGACAGATTTGTTTATAAGTCTTCGACTTTGGGTCGTAGATACTCTTAGTTGTGGGTGAGATCAGCTAAGGGAATCAAGTGCGCAGAATCCGGCGTGGTTCTAGAAGCGTAAGGAACGCGACTGTACCTTAATTGGTGAGAAACTTGGTTAGGGCTCAACTACATTCCAGTCCGAAGTTAACTTGTAGTAGGCTAGTGTATGTAGCGTCTTAATTCAGTGTGGTGTTCAAAGCTTGACTAGGTCCCCGGGTTTTCCAGTATTTGCGGTTTCCTCGTTAACAAAATTTCTTGTGTCTGTGTTATTTCTTTTTCGCATTATATTTGTTTATACAATTGAAATATCACAGGTTGTGCGTAGTTCAATCAGTTAATAAATCCGACCTTGATTGTTGGATATTATTTGATTGACACTTGGACATTGGTCTTTGGTACCGTCCAAGTTATTTCTCATATCAATCAGGCTCACAGATTTCTATCTGTTCAATTTGCTAATTGCATTGAGAAATAGAGATAAATCTCTTTGATATATCTCTTGATTGAGCTAGCTTTTAAGTTGGTGCTCTCGGAATTATATTGGAGTTTAGTCCATAAAGATTTCCGAACGAATTATTGTGTGTGGTTATTATACCCCCACTTTTTCAATTGGTATCAGAGCAGGCAAACACGCTAAGATCTCATAAGTCTGTGTTTGTAGCACTCTGACTCTATGAACAGTAATGTTATCTCAATAAACGTACCACCAGACCCAGGAGATTCAGAATATTCTTCTAAGACTGATTTGGGTAAATCTGTAGAATATATTCTATCTCATCCTCCTCTTAGATTAAAATCTCCTAAAGTGTTTTCAGATGTCGAAAGACTCCTTGAGAATATTTCTCTTGATGTTGAGAGTATTCTCCAAAAAGAACAAGACTCTCTAGATAGACTAAATCATGTTATAATAAATAATGTTCTTGTTGAGGTTGATATTGATTCGTTGATAAGTGAGTGCACTGTTCCTCTCCTTTGTAGTACAACAAGGCATATACTGAATGTAATACAAAAGGAGCATAAGCCTCATTCAACTGAGAATACCTTACTAGAACAGGATTTATTACATGCGTCTATTCTGTAAACAATTTGTCATAAAAGCAGGATGGTGATCTGTAGCAAAAACGTTAAGATATCTCTCTATACCAAGAAAGTTGCCTTGCATTGTGCTAAAAACAATTCCCTGTCTTTGCTGATAAAAGAATGCAAAACAAGACAAATTATTTTTTATGTTTGTCTAAATTTTTTTAAGGCTTTCATAAATTCAGACTCTTGGGTATTTCTTAACCAATCTAGATGCAATAGCTGCTGGAAAGAGGTTCTCTTTTGGAGTCAAGATATTAAATCTGATCGAATTATTTGTGTTCTCAGATTTCATCTAAAAGGGTTTTAGGATAAACCCATTTAGTTCTTGATTTGTCTTGTGCGGTTCATATGTGTGAGCTAGGACACAAACCAGAACATGTTGGTTCTGGTACCTGGACTAGCAATACCGGTTCAGGAACTGTTCGGGTCGTTTGCACATATAAAGAGAAACATTTCTCTTGTTTTCTTCTTCATCTTCTTTTGTTCGAGAACCCTGTGTAAAAGAAAACTCAAAAGTTCGCAAACTTTCAATCTCCAAAACCTCTTCACAATTATAACAATTTTCAAAGGGATAATGTTATAAGGACAGAAAACTGCCTTCGTGTTCCATTGAAAAGAAAGACGTTTCTGCAAAAGAAAAATCTTTCAAACTCTTCTTCCTTGGTTGAAGAAAGCTTTGAATCGAAAGGCTCAATTGCTCCTGAATATATTCATATCAATAATCGTGTTTCGGAAATCAAGACTAGTATCAATAGACTCAAGCGCAGCATTAGGAAGGCAAAGAATGCAGCAACATCAGGTATCTCTTGTCCTCCTCTTATTGATTCTCTTGTGACTAACTTTATTGACTTCTCTAATTTTCAAGAAAGAAAGGGAGAGAATGTCAACACCCTTGATGAGCAAAAAGCTCATCATTTTACAACTTGACTACTTCTTGTTGTGGCTCCTTATTGAGACCGTGTGAGGATGCACAAGATTCTCAAGAATACATCTCCTTCTTGACAAAGTGGTCATTGCTGTATTTGTTCTTTTTAATAATAATAAAAAAATGATGATCATCTTACTGTTGAGCTTTGCTCCAGTTAATTGTTACACTTTGTAATATGAATGATCAGTAACTCTTGAAATAATACTCTTTGTTGCTAGCATTAAGAAGCTTCAATAGGTCTTTTCTTTTAGACTGTTGATTTGTTATTTATCAACAAAAGTATTATGCTCAAAATTTATTTTTAAGCTAAGATATTCTGTCTAAAGTTAAAAATTTGTTTTGATAATCAGTTCAAAACATGTTTCTGAAATAGGCTCAATTGGTTCTTTGGCACTGAATTTTATTCATGTCCACGAACGGTCCATGTAGGTTCATGGTCGGACGTATGGTTCCAACACCCATGTGTTTTGAAAGATCTATATGTGTCCCTAGGGTTTATTCCTATGATAAACACATATATATATATATGGTTGCTTTTTAGATATATATACGTTCCGTAACCTCAAGAAACCTTCTTGTGATATTACAATCTACACGATGAATGGATGCAAAAAGGAAGACAAATTTGAAGATGGAAAGGTTATTGAGTTTCATGAGAATCCTCTCACCATAACCTGCTACTATGTTTGTGATCATGAAGACAACAGACCATCTCAGATGTCATCTGATTTGGTTGGAAATCTTCTCTGAGTTTTTGGGGTTGTACATGAACAACTTTCAATTGCAACAAAGAATCTTGTTTTTCTGAAGACCAAACTGAAGAAAGCAACTGATGATCTTGCTATTGTTCGATCTCTTATTGCAGACTATGCCTAAGATTTTCAGTTTGGTTCTTTGGAGTTTATTTTTGTCTAGGAAACTTCTTATGAGAATTTATTCTTATGTTTTAAGAATGATAACTAGGGTTTGGAATAACAAATATTGTGATTACACATAGCTATTTCAACGATTTTCATCTTGCATTGTTTTTAGATTTATTTATTTAAATTCTAAGTTATTTGGAAGATGGTTTTGCAGTATTAATTTTTATTGGTTTTATATATTGCAAAAATATTTTATGGGATATGTTGTGTTTACATCCGTGAACTATGATTATCTCATATATGCTCAAAAGTTAAGTCTATTATGTCTTTATGCAAATATTGATAAAAGATAGGATGAACTTTTGAAAAATTCCGCAGTATTGATCTTTCTCTGATCCACTTTTATGTGAAAGTACTGTATGGCTCCGTAAGTTTTCTTATGTTGAGCGTTCCCTATTAAATTAATCAATAAGATATCTTATGGTCAATTTATTCGAGCTTACCGGATACAAATCCATGTGGTTTGTTAACGTCCAAAGAAATCCTTCTTTTCTTGCAAAAGTAAGGTCGCTCATGTTGTTCTTTCGGGAATGACATAAAATGGAGGAGAGTTCTTAATTGAACTTGTGCTTCATTTCCATATCTTTGTGGGGAATGCGGTTGTGGAATATTGTAGGAGTTATCTTGTATCTATATAAACTCCTTGATGAATACACTAAGTTTTGACTATGTGAAATCATCGAAACAAAGTTTATATGTTCTCTTTTAGTCATGAATTATCTCTTTGAGAATTTAATTATGATCCCGTAGTTTTCGTACCTTTGCCAATTTATATTGACAAAAAGGGGGAGAATTATTTGGTAGTTCATACTACATGTTAGAGCACTGCTCGGTCGAACTCGCAAGCGTTGCTATCTCAAGCATGTTTGTCAAGTTTAGTTATCAAAACTATAAGTCTTGATTTCTAGTCTACTTATAGCTATGTCTCGGATTAGGATAGAATGTGTAGTTGAGCTTTAGACTTCACGGCGTTCATCGATTGAAGACGAAGAACTACTAAGGGGATCTTGTGGAACTTCATCAATAAAAGGTATGTGGATACTTGAAATCATCTATCACTCAGAAATATATTTCTATTCTATCTCCTATTGAGACAAAAGTCATATAGCTATATAGACTTTACTTTATACACATTTGATATTTCGAGCTGAGTTTAACTCGCTTACATATTTCTCGAAATATGTGTTGGTAAGCTTTCGCTTTAACCAAGTTCATCTTTTATTCTTAACGAAAGTCAAAAGATGATCATGTGAAAATCGCCTGGTAACATCTTATATGATTTGTATGAGACAGTCATTTGATGTAGACTCAGAATGTTTCGTATTGATCATTTGGTCACTTGAAAATTGCTTTGAAGCTAATATTTGTGTGAGACAACTATTCTCGTCTTCTTCAATGATTAAAATAGGAGTTTAGAACAATTACCCTTGATTGGACATAAGCACAGTATGCGTACTTGTATGCTAACTGTTGCAAGTGTATTCCAAGTCCGGGAATTTAGTATGCTTACCCGTATGCGTACTGATTCAACAGTTGAAGTCCGGGAACCATAGTATGCATAACCGTATGCGTACTGGTTTCAACTGAGTTCGGTCGTGAACGACAGTATGCGTACCCGTTTGCATACTTGAGTGGGTTAAGTTCTAAAATCGGTTTACTCATGAACTAATACATTTATATAATAAGGAATGCAATCTTTGCAAACCGTGACTATAATGTTCATGAATCGATTTGAGTGAATCAAAACCGATTTTGCTTCAATTGTGTCTTGTGTACTTCTATGAGAATATAAACAATTGAACAACTTTATAACTAGTTTCATTTGAGTCATTTGAACTAGTTGTGATTAAGATGAATGATAAACACATAAGTGTGACGCATTTTCACCCACAACTACATTAGCTGGGACTTATTTTATCACTAATAAACTTGTTTGTAGGTATTTTTGGGAAATAAACATTTTTGGAAGAATTGGCTCGAAAAACTACTAAAGGCACCCAAGATTTTACTAAAGGCACCCGACATTTGGATAGGGGAACCCTCGGTGGATATTCAGCACCCAGAGAACTGGTTAAGGGGCACTTCATCTTCTTCAGTTTAAAACTCAATTTTGGCGGGAAACTGGATATTCACGGAACAGAATTGGGGCTTGAATTTGATCATGTTCTAGGGAGATTCAAGGGCTGAAACTCATTGATTCTGTTTATTTTGACTCAACAGGGCTGGTGATGGTCTTCGTTTAGACCAGAATTGGATAGAATGGTGGATTTACAGATTGAACAGATTCTCGGGTTTATCTTCCAGCAGAAACCCTGTTAAGAATTTGGACAAGTTTGGGTGAGACTCGAGCGCTGGATTTGGTTGCTTTGGGCCTGTTTGGACCAAACATGGATGGTAAGGACCTTGGATTCAATTGGATTTGGCTGAATAATCGTGTGCAAAAAAACAGAGAAACACGAGTTTGCAAAGGGTATGTTACGGGATTACAAAGAGTTTGAGCGTGTTTGAAAGACTTGTGGAGTGCGATTGAGTTAAACAATGAGAGTTTTGAGTGAATTGGATTGCTATAGACGCGTGCAGGAGAAGAAAAAGGAAAGAAAATATTCCCGTGGCTGGCAGCATTAACGAGGATGATTCTGGAGTTATTACAGTGATTTTGAGACCCTGTAAAGTATATATAGGGTTCTGGGGATGCAAAGAAGGGTATCGAGTTATAGGGGAGAAAAATAGAGAGGAGAAGAAGAAGACGAAGACACAGACGACACAGTAGGACAGTCGTTTTAAAAATGTCGCCTTTTCTGTGCTTAACGACAGTTTTTCTACGACAGTTTCCAAATATAGTTCTTCTGTAACAAGGGCTTAAGTTGTAACGGTAAGTTTGTAGCGGCCAGCAACCGTTGCAAATTCTTGGTTTATAGTATTTTCTCTTCTTTTCTTCATTGTAAACACCATTTGAGCTATAAAAAAATATTTTGAGAGTGTCTACAACATGAGGAGCTAAGCCCCTACACTCGGTCGACGGAGGAATCCGAATTTCATACATGGGTAAATTTATTTTATTCTTTTTATGACTTTTGCACTTATTTTAAATTTATTTATGATTTGAATTTATTATTTATTATTTTATTTGATGGGTCATGCTTGCTTAAATGTTTGATGTCCCATGCTTACGATTTATAACTAATATTTTGAGAATCTACCTTGGCAAAAATAAGAGTCCATGTTTTTATTTATTGAGTTATAATTGCTGAAGAATAAATAATTGAACCTTATGATATGAATTCGGTGAAATCCTAGTCCCGGTAACTCTCGCTTTTATTTATTATTTTCATTAAATCTTTAAATTAAAACTTCACAAGTCTTAGAGTTCGATTCTTATTTACTACAACAATTAAAAATCACATCAATTTTTGGCGCCGCCGACGCGGACTTGTTTATAGATTTGTTTTTTAAGTTTTATTTTTATTTTTATTATATTTGTTCTTCTTTACGCTTTTGGTATTTCTTATTTGCTTTTAGATTTGGAACTGAGTTAAGGAAAAAGAGAAGAAGTGCTGAAAAGAAAAGCAAAGCCAAAGAAGGAAAGAAAAGAGAAATCCAAAAGGAGTGAAGAAGAAGATTTTTGTATATAGGTATTTTATTTTATTATATTATATTTTTATTTTTAGAAATTGTAATTAGGATTTTATTTTTGTAATCTTTTATTTTTGGACTTTATGAACTTTATTTTTGGGACTTTTGGACATTATTGTTTTAAACCCTAAGGAAGGGTTACTTTAAATATAAACTGCACAGGGAAGGATGACAGTTACTATACTGTCTCGGCCTCTCGGGTTCGTACACTGACATAGGAGTCGGTGGCCCGAGTCGACTTCAACGGTTCATCCCCCGTCTGGAACGGGAGGTAAGAATTCTAAACACCCGCGAATCCCTTGTCAGCGGGTTTACTGGATGATTTTGTAATTTGGTCGAGTCAGCTTTGTTTGTGCTTGTGTAGAATTTCCTTGCAGTTAGGATGTCAAACTGGTATTATAATAGTCAATTCAATGAAAATCCGACTGAGCAAAATGGGCATTATTATTTTGGCCATAGTGTGAATAGTGGTTGGGAAGCCAAACTTTTGAAGGTTATGGTCCATACCATGGTGAGCCTAATTACTATACCCACAGGTCATACGAGCAAAACAATCCATCTGTTTCTCTAGAAGAGTCTCTCAAGAGTTTCAATGAGTCTACACAGAAGTTTCATTTATTTATGAAAGAAACTTGTAATATTCCGCTTCCAGAAGAGTCCATAGAACAGTCAACTGAGATGTCTCTAGAAGAGTCCCTTAAGCGATTTACTGAGAGTCAAATATGATTGTGGAAAAATTTGCTCAAGATAGTCTTAATTTCCAATATAGTGTTCCGAATACCACCCATGAACATAATGATAGTTTTCATTCACATAATCAAGATGATGAGGTTAGAATTGTAGACACTACTTTAGATGAGGTTCAACCATTTTCATGTTATTATAATGATGATTATGATGAGGATAGTGTTGATGAAGAATCGTACATATACAGGCATAGTGATCAGGATATAGTTACTCCACTTGAGATTCACAATGATAGTATTATTTCTGGTTTAAATCCCAATAATTTTAATGATTATTCACCTATTCAAAAGGACGAGGATTTGACTAGAGATATCACTATTTTAGACGATGTAGTATTTCCTTTTGATTACAAAGCCAATGATGGTTCAGGGGAACGTGTTTATTCTGAGAATATTGTTTTAGAATTTAGAGATTTAGAAATAATAGTTTTAGACAAAGAAGATATACCCTTAGAGATGAGTAAGGATGCACTACCTAATAACAACTTAAAAGAATCAATTGACCAGTTTCAGGAATCTGATGATCTACAAATTAGGGAAATTGTGACTAGTCTATCTAGAGACACTGAAAACTCTAAGTTTGGGGGTGATTATCATTTTTTTAGTTCCTTACCTTTCACTTTTAAAAAGTTTCTCACTTGGGACTTGACATTTTTCCTCAACCATTTTACAAGATTATTTTCATACACGTTTTCCCGAACCTCATGATGTCCAGAAAGAATCTAAGTTGTTAGAAACCCATCCTGTGGATGATGTGGTTAACCCTGGCTATGATACCAATATTGACTTTGTTTTCCCACCAAAAACTTTTCATTCAATTGTGGGAACATATGAGTTACATATGTGTCAGTTATTAAGTTTTGAGACTAAACCTAATTACTTTAGGAGATTAGGGACGACCCATTTGCTTAAGAATGACCGCCACTGTGGTCAACTGTGTGAGTCAAATATGATTGACTTAGAGGATCCCCAATTATTCAGTTTATTGTTATGTTCCTCTAAGTTCTTAGTTGAGTATTTTCAGACTATACAACCTGATCTTTGGGATCTTACCTTTTAGGAAATCCAGTCCAAGAAAACATTTTATCAAGACCCTTTTATAGAGCCTGAACCTGAACCACAACTAAATATAGTTGTCTTAAACAAAAAAATAGATAAGGGTAAGTTCGGTATCTTCTTGGTCTGTTGCAATTTTCTCTTCTTTTGGGTAACACTTTTTGATCCAGATGGCCCACAGTTATTTCGGTTACTGCTATATGATTCTGCGAGGTGACTAATCCTTTCCTAGTCTGGCTGAAGACTTTAAACTTAGCACTTGCTGGGAGGTAACCCATGTTTTTGGTACTCTGGTAATATCCTTCCTCACTTCCTTTAAGTAGTAACAGTTTCTCCTTGATCATGTTTTTAATTTCATTTTTAGAACGATGAGGAAAATGTTAGATTTAAGTGTGGGGGAGTGGTTAAGTTTTTACTTTTCTTTTTCAGGATTTTTCTTGCAATTTATGACCAGCTGTGGAGCGGGTCTATTGTAGGGTTCTTATGACCAGCTGTTGAGCAGGTCTATTTTATGTTTTCTTATCACATTATGACCAGCTGTTGAGCGGGTCTAACAAAAATTAAAAAAATTAAAAAATTTATGATTGTTAGGGTTATGACCAGCTGTGTAGCGGGTCTTTTCTTTTTTCTTGCTTATTATGACCAGCTGTATAGCGAGTCTAAATATATATATATGATGACCAGCTGTTTGGAGGGTCTATTCTTTTTCTCCTCATTTTATGACCAGCTGTGGAGCGGGTCAAATTTTCTGTTTTCCTCGAGGACTAGCAAAATGTAAGTGTGGGGGAATTTGATAAGCACATAAGTGTGACGCATTTTCACCCATAACTACATTAGCTGAGACTCATTTTATCACTAATAAATTTGTTTGTAGGTATTTTTGGGAAATAAACATTTTTGGAAGAATTGCCTCAAAAAACTACTAAAGGCACCCGACATTTGGATAGGGGCACCCTCAGTGGATATTTAGCACCCAGCGAACTAGTTAAGGGGCACTTCATCTTCTTCAGTTTAAAACTCAATTTTGGCGGGAAACTGGATATTCAGGAACAGAATTAGGGCTTGAATTTTGATCATGTTCTAGGGAGATTCTGTTAGAAAAAACGGGTTTTGAAATTAACAATAAAGCATGGACCATGACTTGGTCCCTAGACCTTTTGCCCACTAGTTGTTTTTTCATTTGAATAGATAAACCAATAGTCCCACACAGACTAAAATCTTAAGAGTTTTAGACTTAAATACCATGGGTTTTTCCTAAAGGGCATGGCCTTTTGGGTCTACACACTTTTGTGTGAGGGAGAAGACCTAGACTAGGGCAAGGTTGATTTTCCCGTACGCACAGTGCTTTGCACCGAAGCACGCACGCCGCCATCGTCCGTCCAGTTGGTCGAGCTCGGGTGTGGGTGGAAGAATCTCACTCTCTGTCTGGACGTGTTTGTCGCACACGTGAAGAATCTTCTCTGTTTTATGTCTAACACGCGTGCTTTTGTCAAAAGTCAGAAAATGTTTTTTGACTGTTTTTTCTTTTCAGCTTTTGTCAGAAGTCAGAAAATGTTTTGTCACGCGTGGGAATCTTTCTTTGTTAGTAACGGGTCATTTCTTTGGTCTTTTTAAAAGATAAGATTCAACTCTTTTTTGAGGTAGAAAAAACAGAAACCTCTCCTTCTCTGTTTTCATATGTGCATGTTTTTGTTTTAATGTAACTATCTTCATCTCTTCATTCATCACTGCCAAGCTCTTAGAGTACTCTCTTTGTATGCTACATTGAGGAGTACTAACAATAGTTGTATCCTGGAAGCATCTCGTCAACATCTATAACTTGTCTGAGGAGTAGCAGGCGATATTGCTTTTAGGTCAGCGTATCTCATACGTGCCTCTACTATTTCCTACTACATGTATTACTGCATCTCCCGGAATATCAATCAAGCGTCGGTTTGAGCTAAGTATTTTTCTCAGTTAATTAAGATTATTGTTACATCGACCCAACAATCTAAAAGCAGTATTATCTTTACTACGATACTTTTCTGTAAAAACATGGGAAAAAGTTCTGTGGACAAACCTGCTAAGTTTAGTGGAAAAGACTTTAAACGATGGCAATCAAAAATGTTATTTTTTCTGAAAGACCAAGGGTTAGATGAAGTTGCTTTGCAAAAACCCTCAAGAAGGCTTCATGACCGTGGTTATGTAGATAGACTGGATAGGTGGACTAGGAAGAATTATATGTGCAAAAATCATATACTTAACTGCTTAGATGATTCCTTATATGATTTTTATAATGCAAAAGAGAATTTTACTGCTTTTGATTTATGGGAAGCCTTGGAATAAAAATATCTTGCTGAGGCTGCTGGAAGAAAGAAGTTCTTGGTGGCTAGGTTCCTTGAATACAAAATGAATGATGAAAAACTTGTGGTTGATCAATTCATGGAACTTCAGTTAATCATCAGCGAAATTCTTGCTGAAGGCATGGTTATTGATGAAGCTTTCCAAGTATCTGCAGTTATTGAAAAACTTCCACCTTCGTGGTCTGAGTACAAGAGGAAGCTGCGACATAAGACTCGTGAAATCACCCTGATAGAGCTGGGAAAAAGGATTCAAGTTGAGGAGCTACTCTGCTGCAAGGACAAGAACCTGTTGTTAAGCAAAGACATGTCCAACAAAGCTCATATCCTAGATAACAATGCTGCACCAAAGAAAAGACATGATTGAAAATCTGAATCCAGCAAAAATGGTAACAAACGTAACAAACGTCGCAACTCCAAAGGTAACCAACTTAAACCTAAAGGTGGTGTCTCTAAGAACACCATCAAAGGCGACTGCTATAACTTTGGTAAACCCGGACACATTGCCCAAGACTGTAGGGCGCCTAAAAAGACCAAAAATGATCCAAAAAAGAAACCTAAGGAGAACATAGTATATGATTCTGGATATTTTACCGGCATGGTGTTTGAAGTCAACCTTGTCTCTAATATGACCAATGTGAGAGACTAGTGGTTAGATTCTGGAGCCACCAGGCATGTCTGCAAGTTCAGAAATGCTTTCTCCTCTTATGTCAAAGTAGGAAACGATGAGAAATTGTTTATGGGAAACTCTTCCACCGCGAAAGTGGTGGGAAAAGGCAAGGTTGAATTGAAGCTCACTTCAGGAAAAAATCTCGCATTGAATAACGTGTATCACATCCCAGACATATGCAAGAATCTTATCTCAGAGATCATCTTACTTGGGAAAGGTTTTAAAATTGTAGCCGGGTCTAACAATGTTGTAATCTCTAAAAGTGGTGACTTTGTAGGAAAAGGTTATGTCACTGAAAACATGATTAAGCTTAGTGTACTTTCTTTGAACATGAATGATAATGCATCTTCTTCTGCTTAGGTTTGTGACTCCTCACATGTTTGGCATGATAGACTAGGACATGTAAATTTCAAATCCATCGAAAGACTTGCTACATTAGGTTGCATTCCTAAAATAAATATTGACAGAGGTCATAAATGTGAAATTTGTGTTGAATCTAAATATGCAAGAAAACCATTTAATAAAAGGGTTGAACGTAGTATAGTTCCCTTAGAACTAATCCACTCGGATTTTGGAGATTTGAAATCAACACCAACTACAGGTGGTAAAAAATGGTACATCACTTTTATCGACGATTACTCATGATATTGTCAAGTTTATCTAGTTAGAAGTAAAGATGAAGCTTTAGATGCTTTCAAACTATATAAACTTGAAGCAGAAAGCCAAAAAGGTGTTACAATTAAAACTCTTAGATCAGACCGTGGAGGTGAGTATGTGATATCTATTGGAGAATTTTGTAAACTTAATGGCATCATTCATGAAACTACTGCACCTTCTTCACCTGAGTCGAATGGAATAGCTGAAAGGAAAAACCGAACACTTATAGATATAGTGAACGCTATGTTAGCTAGTTCAGGGTTATCTTCGAACCTGTGGGGGGAAGCAATTCTCTCTGCATGCTATATATTGAAACGAGTTTCACTTAAGAAATCTGACAAAACTCCATATGAATTATGGAAAGGAAGACAACCTTCATATGCATACTTTAAAGTGTGGGGGTGTTTGGCCAAGGTGGCCATTCCTCGTTCCAAGAGAACCAAAATAGGACCTAAAACTGTGGACTGTGTTTTCCTAGGATATCCTGAGCATACTAGTGCATATAGGTTCATGGTCATCAATTCTGACCATAATAACATTGGTATGAACACCATAATGGAATTTAGAGATGCAGTGTTTTTTGAACACATATTTCCTTTAGGGTCTGGACCTCGCAAAAGGGTCCATGGTGACCGAACAGATGTTCCTTCGACTAGCCAACCCCCGTCTCTAGAAGTTGAGACCGAACCTAGAAGAAGTAAGAGGGATAGAACCGAGACAAGTTTTGGTCCAAATTTTGTGACTCTTACGGTAGAGTCTGAACCTCAAACCTATAAGAAAGTTATGACTTCTCCGGAAGCTCCCTTCTAGGAAGAAGCTTCAATAAATGAGTGGGAGTCCATTCAGCAAAACTAAACTTGGGATCTTGTAGACTTACCTCTTGGTAGTAAATCCATAGGTTGCAAATGGGTCTTCAAAAGGAAGCTTAGAACAGATGGAACTGTAGAGAAATACAAAGCTAGGTTGGTAGCTAAAGGCTATAGACAAAAGGAAGGATTAGAATTCTCTGATACTTATTCACATGTCACTAGAATCACTTCTATTAGGATGTTGATTGCCATTGCTTCTATTTATGACTTGCACATACATCATATGGATGTTAAAAACTGTTTTTTTATATGGTGAATTAAATGAAGAAATTTATATGGACCAACCTGAAGGTTTTATGGTGAAAGGTTGTGAAAACAAAGTATGCAAATTGAACAAATCTCTGTACGGTTTAAAACAAGCACCTAAACAGTGGCATGAAAAATTTGATCATGTAATGATATCTAATGGCTTTAAGGTAAATGAATCTGATAAATGTGTTTACATTAAATCTGTGGATGATGCTCATGCTATTGTGTGCCTGTATGTTGATGATATTCTCATATTAGGCAGTAACATTGATATTATTAATACCACTAAAAGCATGCTTAACGAAAACTTTGACATGAAAGACTTAGGCCCTGCTGATGTAATCTTATGAATGAAATCAGAAAGACGTCTGATGGATATAGTCTTAGTCAATCTCATTATGCTGAAACTGTACTTAAGAGATTTAATCATGAAAATGCTAAACCTGTATCTACTCCTTATGATCCCTCCTGTAACTTGAAAAAGAACAAGGGCGAGGGGATTTCTCAACTCGAGTATTCTCACATTATTGGCAGTCTTATGTATTTGATGAACTGTACAAGACCTGATATTTCCTACACTGTGAGTAGATTGAGCAGATACCTGAATAAATCACCATGAAGGATACTCAACCTTGTGAATGGAGCTCCAAGATCAAGGTTCAATGAGACAACTAATTTATGGTGATATCGAGAAAGCACTATCTTTGTCCCTCCCTATGGTGTAACTGTGTGATAGTGCTACCTGCATGAGTTAGGATGATCTGTTGAGATCTTAATGGGTTACATGGCTTTGTTTAAAGCGGGGTATGGAAGGACAATCTCAATGGACTCACCTATGTGGATGTTGGAAGTGGGGCCACTTCTTATGAGAATTTGAGCTGATTCTCTAGAGACATTCATTAAGTCCGGGATTTAGCCCACGGCCAAAACGGGCATAACCGCAAGAGCTTGGCATATTTCCTTTGAGACATCAAGTGTGGATGTTATTTCTGACTTGCATTCACTGTTGGCGGTTCAAAACATTGTGTTCACCGTTACAACAAGCAGTTCCAGTAACCTCTCACTAAGTTAAGGTTCAATCTCTGGGACACCTTAGCCTAATTTTGATGTCTTCTGTTTTCTCGTGTTTTATCGATATGTTTTATCATTCATGTGGGGGATTGTTAGAAAAAACGGGTTTTGAAATTAATAATAAAGCATGGACCATGACTTGATCCCTAGACCTTTTGCCCACTAGTTGTTTTTTCATTTGAATAGATAAACCAATAGTCCCACACAGACTAAAATCTTAAGACTTTTATACTTAAATACCATGGGTTTTGCCTAAAGGGCATGGCCCTTTGGGTCTACACACTTTTGTGTGAGAGAGAAGACCTAGACTAGGGCAAGGTTTCCTTTCCCTTACGCGCGGTGCTTCGCACCAAAGCACGCACGCACGCCGCCACCGTCCGTCCGGTCGGTCGGGCTAGGGTGTGGGTGGAAGAATCTCACTCTTTGTCTGAACGTGTTTGTCGCACACGTGAAGAATCTTCTCTGTTCTATGTCTAACACGCGTGCTTTTTTCAGAAGTCAGAAAATGTTTTTTGACTGTTTTTTCTTTTCAGCTTTTGTCAGAAGTAAGAAAATGTTTTGTCACGCGTGGGAATCTTTCTTTGTTAGTAACGGGTCATTTCTTTGGTCTCTTTAAAAGAAAAGATTCAACTCTTTTTTGAGGTAGAGAAAAACAGAAACCTCTCCTTTTCTGTTTTCATATGTGCCTATTTTTGTTTCACTGTAACTATCTTCATCTCTTCATTCATCACTGCCAAGCTATTAGAGTACTCTCTTTGTATGCTAAATTGAGGAGTACTAACAGTAGTTGTATCCTGGAAGCATCTCGTCAATAGCTATAGCATCTCTGAGGAGTAGCATGCGATATTGATTTTAGGTCAGCGTATCTTATCTCATACGTGCCTCTACTATTTCCTACTACATGTATTACTGCATCTCCCGGAACATCAATCAAGCGTCGGTTTGAGCTAAGTATTTTTCTCAGTTAATTAATATTGTTGTTACATCGACCCAACAGATTCAAGGGTCGAAACTCATTAGGTCTGTTTATTTTGAATCAAAAGGGATGGTGATGGTCTTCGTTTGGACCAGAATTGGATAAAATGGTGGATTTACAGATTGAACAGATTCTCGGGTTTATCTTCCGGTAGAAACCCTGTTAAGAATTTGGACCAGTTTGAGTGAGACCCGAGCGCTGGATTTGGTTGCTTTGGGTCTATTTGGACCAAACAGGGACGGTAAGGACCTTGGATTCGATTGGATTTGGCTGAATAATTTGTGGAAGAAAACAGAGAAGCACGAGTTTGCAAAGGGTATGTTACGGGATTACAAAGAATTTGAGTGTGTTTGAAAAACTTGTGGAGCGCGATTGAGTTAAACAAGGAGAGTTTGGAGTGAATTTGATTGCTACAGATGCGTACAGGAGCAGAAAAAGGAAAGAAAATATTCCCGTGTCTGGCAGCATTAATGAGGATGATTCCGGAATTATTACAGTGATTTTGAGCCCCTGTCGAGTATATATAGGGTTCTGGGGATGCAAAGAAGGGTATCGAGTGATATAGGAGAAGAATAGAGAGTTGCAGAGCAACTTCTCTGCTGCTGCTGCAGAGAAGAAGAAGACGAAGACACAGACACAGATGACACAATAGGACTGTCGTTTTAAAAATGTCGCCTTTTCTGTGCTTTGCGACAGTTTTTCTACGACAGTTTCCAAATATAGTTCTTCTGTAACAAGGGCTTAAGTTGTAATGGTCAGTTTGTAGCGGCCAGCAACAGTTGCAAATTCCTGGTTTATAGTATTTTCTCTTCTTTTCTTCATTGTAAGCACCATTTGTGCTATAAAAAAATATTTTGAGAGTGTCTATAACATGAGGAGCTAAGCCCCTATACTGGGTCGACGGAGGAATCCGAATTTCATACATGGGTAAATTTATTTTATTCTTTTTATGACTTTTGCACTTATTTTAAATTGATTTATGATTTGAATTAATTAGTTATTATTTTATTTGATGGGTCATGCTTGCTTAAATGTTTGATGTCCCATGCTTACGATTTATAACTAATATTTTGAGAATCTACCTTGAAAAATAAGAGTCCATGTTTTTATTTATTGAGCTATAATGATGAATAAATAAATTGAACCATATGATATGAATTCGGTGAAATCCTAGTCCCAGTAACTCTCACTTTTATTTATTAATTTCATTGAATCTTTAAATTAAAACTTATCAAGTCTTAGAGTTCGAATCTTATTTACTACAACAATTACAAATCACATCTATGAACAAGGTTGATATGAAAGTGTTCATATGGCTAACTTCGGTTAACTATTGTTGAGCCAACTAAGTGTACATGTTTAGGTACGGTTACCCATATCTAAATGAAGGTACATTTCATTTGTGTGTAACAAGCTAAGTTCAATCTAACGGTTGAAAGATATTGGCTTGAATCTAATCAGGTTTTCATCTAATGGTGAATATTGAATGCTTTGTTACCAAGGTAACATTGATTGCAAACCCTGATTTGAAGACTATATAAGGGAGAACTCTAGCAACTGGAAAACCTAATCCCCACCCCTCATGTGTGATACTAGTTGCGACTAGAGTCGATTCTCCTTTAACCAAGGTTTTTCTAAAACCATTAAAGGTTAACGACTTAAAGACTTCATTGGGATTCTGAAGCCAGACCCAACTATTTTCTCTGTAGTTGCGTGTTCTGATCTTACTTTGTTCTATCGTATTGAGTACTATCTTCTCTAAGATTTTCTTGAGATTTAATCTCCGATAGGTAAGATAAAAAGTAATCACAAAGCTCTTCGTCTCATTCTTTGTGATTCCACAATATCTTGTTCCGCTACCATACGGTTAAGATTATTGTGAGGTGATTGATATTACTAGGCTGTTCTTCGGGAATATAAGTCCGGTGTATCAATTGGTTCCTATTCACCTTGATTTATCAAAAGTGTTAGAGCATAGCTCGGTTGAACCCACCAAGCGTTGGTATGTCAAGTTTGGTTGTCATATTTTAGTGAATCAAAACTTATCTAAGAGTCACTTGATTATGTACTAGAGACAACTTCGTATAGGTTAGACTAGAAAGTCTAGGATTATGAGACATACAAGTATTACTCGAAGACCTGAAGAACGTGAAGAAGTAACGAACTACAATGACGACATCATCCTTCCTCTTGAGGTTAGTAATATTGACTTGAGCTGTTTCATTCCTAACGTATCTTTCAAGTCGTGCTATATTGAAAACATAACTGCGAAGCTGTGAATAATTATTTTACTCTAGTAGTGAGACATGATCATATGATCATAGTGTTAAGGAATTAGACTATGAAGTATAACGTTTATCTTTTGAACTTCGTAGATATGACATCGACATAATCGTATGAATGCTATTGTGATTATGTGTATGGGTAAAGGTTCTGTAATACTACATTCCTTTTTCCTTCCTTAAAAACTCTTTTTATCAACAGACTGCTTGTAGAGTCTGTTTTGTGTATTCTCACAATCCCATATTTGGAATGGAGACTCCAAGCACCATGTCTGCTGATGGAAAAGATGTTAATATGATTGTTAAGCCATCAATCATGAAGAAAAAAGATAAATCTCATTCCTCTAAAACTTTGAAAAGAAAAAGAAAGAATATGAAGAAACCAAGGGTTATCCCCTCTAATCTTCAGAAGTTTTCTGGTGTTCTTGAAGAGTTGAAGGAAACAAGGAAAGAGATTCAACAAATAAAGGCTAATGTTTTAAGGACTCTTGAAATTCAGAAGGCCCTGGCTCGGCATCAGTCAAGAAGGTTTGTTGGAATTGACTCCTTTCTTCATGAACCTTATGTTCCAATGGCTGTTGACAACAAGGAGTTCGGGGACGATAAAGAATTTTCCAGATGTCTTAACAAGGATAACTAGGGTTTGGAATAGCCTGTATTGTGAGTACACATAGCTATTGCCAACGATTTTCATCTTGTAATGTTTTTAGATTTATTTATTTAAATTCTAAAGTTTATTTGGAAGATAATTTTGCAGTGTTAATTTTTATTGCTTTTATATATTGCAAATAATTTTATGGGATATGTGTGTTTACGTCCGTGAACTATGATTGTCTCATATATGTCAAAAGTTAAGTCTATTATGTCATTATGCAAATATTGATGGAAAATAGAATGAACTTTTGATGTCAAAGATTAAGTCTATGGTATCATTATGCAAATATTGGTGAAAAATAGAAAGAATCTTTGAATATTCGCAGTATTGATCTTTCCTGATCCACTTCTATGTGAAAGTACTGTATGGCTCCGTAAGTTTTCTTATGTTGAGCATTTTTGATTAAATTAATCATTGAGGTTCCTTTGTGGTTAATTTAATTGAGTTTTCTGGATACAAATTCATGTTTCATGTGATTTGTTAATGTCCAAAGAAATCCTTCTTTTCTTGTGAAAGTAAGGTCGCTCTTGTTGTTCTTTCGGGAATGGCATTTTATGAAGGAGAGTTCTTAATTGAACTTGTGCTTGATTGCCAAATCTTTGTGGGGACTGCGGCTGTGGAATATTGTAGGATTTTTCTTGTATCTTTATAAACTCCTTGATGAATACACTAAGTTTCGACTATGTGAAATCATCGAAACAAAGGTTATATGTTCTCTTTTAGTCATGAAGTATCTCTTTGAGAATTTTATTATGATCCTGCTAGTTTTCGTACCTTTGCCAATTTATATTGACAAAAAGGGGGAGAATTATTGTGTAGTTCACACTACAAATACATATGGTTTACGGATCATTATGTAAGGGGGAGTGGTTTTCATTGTGATATGAAGTATTGACTAAGGGGGAGTGATACATATCACCATAGTAATATTGTCAAAGTTGTGATACAATTGAACTTTGATGTTGTGTAATAATACTATGACATTGTATAACAATAATTGAGAACAATTGTTTTCTTATTGTTATGGCTACGGATATTCAACAACTATGATGCTGAGTTGAACACGTTCAGAATCACTGGAGTACTTGGAAGTGACGAAGATTTCGAGTAATGTTGAAGAACCAAGGAAATCAAGCATTTGGATGAGAAGCTACAAAGTTTATTTATTTTGTAATCTATATGTATTGATAGTTTTGTCACTAAAATTGACAAAGGGGGAGATTGTTAGAGCACTGCTCGGTCGAACTCGCAAGCATTGGTATCTCAAGCTTGTCTGTCAAGTTTAGTTGTGTTTATGGGTAACTACGGCTCACAGGTTTTCTGGTAAAAGGGTGGTGGAAGAGGCAAGTGCTCGCTGAGGAAGGTGCTTTAAGTTGTGAATCGTTTGAACCTTTAAACAAATGTACTGCACGGGAGTACTTTGAGTTCGAGAGACTAATCTGTAAGACCCTGGCCTAAACCAAGACAATGGCCATTCCAGATTCAATTCGGTCACAAGAGAAGGAGAAGGGTCGGTCTGTAAGGAGGGAAGCTGAGATTGTGTGGATATCAATGGAGATTGATCTGTAGTTTATGTGATGTGTTGAAATGTTGTAAAGATGATTCTCTGTGTAGACGAGAGAAATCTTCTGAATGTGTTTGATAACTTGACAGTGATGAGTCTTAGTTGTTGTTCGTTATTATATCATAGGTTTAGAAACCTATTTATATCAGCACACCAATCTCCTGTAAGTAGTGACAGTTGAAGGTAGTGGAAGAATGGATAAGTGGGAGATCGTGTAAAAACCATTTCCATTTTGTGTGGAAGACTGGGTTGATCAACCATCCACTACTCCATTTAATACTTAACTGTCAACACAACTTACCACAACTCTGATCGTGGATGTAACTCACATCGCACGTGTTGTAGACCGCCAAACCAAAACCCTAGTGATATCCCCCATGTGACGTGAATTGATGTCTCATGTGTGAGTGGTCAACCTTTGACCTAAAACTATGAGTCTTATAAACTGAACCGACGAAGTTCAATACTGTGATAGATGAAACATGGGATGTTGAGACGACAACATGCCCTGCAGTGTTGAATTATCATTATGCTAGTTGGAGCAAGGATGATAGTCGAATGACTTAGTGATGGTTTTATGAGATTGTTAAATCAATCATAAACAGTCATGTTGGTGCGCTGAGCACTTGTGAAAATAATCATTGCTAGATGATCATAAATACCTTTCTCGATCCATGTGTCATGAATCAGTCGAATGACGAGGAGAGATTCTAATAATGGTTGACAGATGAAACAAATGTTGATTGATGGACCAATAAAATATTGATAGCTGGATCAGTGTTAAATTCTCAAATATTGATAGTTAGGTCAACATGAGAATTACTACAACTCGAATACTGGTAGTCGAATCAATATGAGGAATATTGTTCTGAGCAATTAAATATTGATAGTTGAATCAATATTGGTGGTTCTTAACCCTGTTGGCCGTGACCCTTTGCTAGCTGAAGCAATTAGGGTATTGCCAGATAAAGCATTGATGATTAGAGTAAGTATTGCTAGTCAGAGCAAATACTGCTAGATCCATGAATAATTGGTAGCAAGACCAAATAAAATATTAATTAAAAATATTAACTGAATATTACTTAATTAATTAATTGAAATATTGATTGTTGGATCAATAGTAAAATACTGGGGTATGAACATGTTCAGAATTATGCTAGACAGAGCATTCAGTTCAAAACCCTAATTATGATCAATGGATGATCGACTGAGAGTCAAACAATGGATGAGAGAGAGAGCGCCTCTACTAGTGATGGACCGACCATGTAGTGCTTTGGATGCTAGACTGGGCATTTACCAAACTCTTTTGCAGAGCAGTTGGTGAAAGGATGATTAATGGTTGTTTAATCATTATTAAATTGTGCTTGACTGAGCAATATGTAATAGAACCTAGTCATGGAGAGAGGAGGGACCGAACAAGAGGTGTAACACCGGCCCTTGGTGGTCGCGGGACCGTCTGATGGTGAGTGGATCATCATTCCCAGTTGTATGAAGGAGTTTGAACTAAATATGGACTCTAGATGATTAATTAGGTCAAAATCATCAAGAGAGGTGGGACCGGCTTCTATAAGCCAAAGGGCCGTCCATGACCGGTCATGGTAATGCGCCCGCGTTGCCATGCTCTTCATGGACCAATCCTGAGAATTTTGGTATTTTCTGGTGATCCAACGAGCATTATTTCATCCTTGTATGAAGAATTTGAGTTTCACTGAAACTCTTAGTAATGGTAGAAGGACCACTATTAAATATATTAAAATAATATTATTTTAATACTTCTCATGGTAGTAAGAGGACAAGTCATGGTTGCGGGACCATTTGTTTTGCTAACCACATGGTTTATAGAAAAATATGGAAGTTTCATGAGTTTTTATCGAAAGAGGAATCCTTGAAAGAGCAAAACCCTAAGAACAATAATAATAATAATAATAAAATAAGGAAAAGAGGGGAGGGCCGGCTAGAACCGGCGGTATGGACGGCCGGCTAGCCATGTGGGCCCACCCTCACGGTTTCTTTATTATTTTATTATTATTTTATCTCTTCATTTCCTTCTTTAATCATACTTCCAATCCTAGTTCTTCCATGAATGCTCCTTTGAGCATTATCACTAAATACACCCGTGCCTCTTGCTCGGGGCTTACTCGGAATGTCCAAATGCCCAGAAGGTAAATATCCATTACTTTCCATGAAATTCGACTGAGAAAAGCCATGGATCCTGAGTAGATGAATATTTAGGGTCTAATTAGTACATAATTCTTAGGAATTCAATACAATGAATACTGCGACTAGATTTAATTAATCCGTTGCTCTATACTAGCATACAATATATCTAGGAGCATTCAGATATGATGTGATCAATATCATATATTATTTTAGGTTAATTCAGACACCAGGAATGAATTCCGAATTCAGAATAAAGTATGCTGAATCTTTCATCTTTTAATAATGAAATGCATGGAATATTAAAAGCTCTTCCTCGGAAACCTTAATATTGCTATTATATGTTATTACCGCCATGATATTACAGAAATGCAATTCACCTATTTGTGAAGATACAAATTTCTTATCATTCTGACACTGATCAGAGATACATGGTTTCCGATGTGATTTTACGAATATGACCTTCATCAAAAATCCACCATCAACAAGTTGTCAAAACTATAAGTCTTGTTTTCTAGTCTACTTATAGCTATGTCTCAGATTAGGATAGAATGTGTAGTTGAGCTTTAGACTTCACGGCGTTCACCAATTGAAGAAGAAGATCTACTGAAGAGCTTGGATGAACTTCATCAACAAAAGGTATGTGGAGACTAAAACTTATCTATCACTCAGAAGTCTATTCTATTTTATCTTCTAATGAGACTAAGTCATATAGCTATATGGAATTTTATATTATACACATTTGATATTTCGAGCTGAGTTTATCTCGCTTATCTATTTCTTGAAATATGTGTTGGAAGCTTTTTGCTTTAACTATGTTCATCATATTCTTGACGAGTTTAGTTGGAGACAATTTATTTGTTGGCAACTAAATATTAAGTCAAAAGATGATCATGTGAAAATTACCTTGAACATCTTAAATGATTTGTGTCAGACAGTCTTTTGATGTTAACTTGGGAAGTTTCGTATTGATCATTCGATCACTTGAAAATTACTTGAGGCTAATGGTATGTGTGAGATTACCATTGTCGTCTTCTAAGGATGTTTTAATGATTGAAATGAGAGTTTATAACAATTACCCATGTCTGGATGCAACACAGTACACATACCTAGTATGCGAACTGTATTGATATAATTCAGGTCCGGGAACCTTGTTTGCGTACCTAGTATGCGAACGGTTTTACCCTAGTTGGGTCTGGGGCGGCTGTTTGCGAACCGGGTTTGCGAACGGATTGACAGGCCAAGGTCCGGAGCCAAGGTCCGGAGTTGTTGTTCTCATACCTGGTTTGCAAACATAGTGGTTAAGTTCTAAAATCGGTAATGTATGATTCTCATACTCATGAACTAAAACATTTATGAATTAAGGAATGCAATATTTGCAAACCGTGGATTAATGTTCATGAATTGATTCTTGTATAAGTACTTTGTACGATTACGAATCAATCCGATTCTGTTTCAATTTGTTCATATATATTTTCTATGAGATAATGAACAATTGAACAACTCTATGTGAAACACAATTAGATTCATTTGATTATCTTTCATGATTGATTGGTCATCATATTTGATTTAGAAGTGTTAGATGAATGTGGTTAAGACAAAAGTGTTCATATGGCTAACTTCGGTTAACTGTTATTGAGCCAACTTAATATACACGTTTAGGTACGGTTACCCATATTTAAATAAAGGTATATTTCATTTGTGTGTAACGAGCTAAAACCATCTAACAGTGGAGATTGATTGTTTTATTATTAAGCAGACTTAGCTTGAATCTTAAATTAGGATATCATCTAACGGTGAATATTGAATGCTTTGTAACTAGGCTATCTTAGCTTTGATTGAAAGCAACCCTGATTTGAAAGACTATATAAGGGAGAACTCTAGAAGCTATAAAACCTAATCCCGACACTTTCCTGTGTCCTAGTTGCAAACTAGAGTCGATTCTCCTTGATCCTAGGTTTTTCCAAAACCATATTAGGTTAACGACTTGAAGACTTCATTTGGGATTCGTGAAGCTAGATCTAACTATTTTCTCTGTAGTTGCGTATTCTGATCTTACTTGTTCAATCGTATTGAGTTTTATCTTCTCTAAGATTTACTCGAGATTTATCTCCAATAGGTAAGATATAAAAAGTAATCACAACAGTTCTTCGTCTCAGACTCTTGTGATTCCGCAATAACTTTTTATGTTAATCAGTTGGGTTATTGTGAGGTGATTGATATTTCTAGGATGCTCTTCGAGAGTATAAGACCGGATTATCAATTGGTTCATGTTCACCTTGATTTATCAAAAGACGGAACAAAAACCGAATAAAGAATAGACATATCTGTGGGAGACATATTTGTTTATAAATCTTCGACTTTGGATCATAGCAACTCTTAGTTATGGGTGAGATCAGCCAAGGGAATCAAGTGCGCAGAATCCGGCGTGGTTCTATAGGCGTAAGGAACGCGATTGTACCTTAATCAGTGTGAGACTTGGTTAGGGATCAACTACATTCCAGTCCGAAGTTAACTTGTGGTAGGCTAGTGTATGTAGCGGCTTAATACACTGTGGTGTTCAAAGATGGACTAGGTCCCTGGATTTTCCTGCATTTGCGGTTTCCTCGTTAACAAAATTTCTGGTGTCTGTGTTATTTCTTTTTCGCATTATATTTGTTTATATAATTGAAATATCACAGGTTGTGCGTAGTTCAATCAGTTGATAAATCCGACCTTGATTGTTGGATATAACTTGATTGACACTTGGACATTGGTCTTTGGTACCGTCCAAGTTATTTCTCATATCAATTAGGCTCACGGATTTCTATCTGTTCGATTTGCTGATTGCATTGAGAAATATAGATAAAGCGCTTTGATATATCTCTTGATTGAGCTCTCTTTTGAGTTGGTGCTCTCGGAATTATATTAGAGTTTAGTCCATACAAATTGTCGAACGAATTATTGGGTGTGGTTGTTATACCCCCGCTTTTTCAATCATGCTAACTATAGATTGGTTAAAGAATAAGGATAATTAAGAAGACAATTAATTATAGGGTTCCAGAGAAGGATTGAAGGAGGTAGTATTTGAGTGTTGTTGTTACTGCAAATATTTAACTGTTAAGGTTTCTTAGTGTTGGTTTCTTAGATTAATTTTTATGGTTTTTATTAAGGTCTTATTGGTTTCATTTCAAGTGGAATGATGGTGAAATTTTTATTTTTTCATGTTATTCTAGTTTTGATTTTTTTAATGAGATGATGTTCGCTGCTATGCAAGGATTACTGTTGGTTTTGATGATACACAAAAGAAGCATAGGTTATGTGTCTTATTTTTTTGAGGATTTAAAAAGTTGTTTGCAGTATCTAAAAATTTAATCAATTAGGTTAATCGATGGTCATGAAGTACAACAATTAGTTGAGGGTTTTAAGGAATTTCTTTGTGCTTATTTTTATCAATGTGATTATGAAGATGTATATTAACATTAAGGGATTCAATTGAGGTTTCTACTAATATTTTCAGTCCAGTGACATATAATTCAGGTTATACTGGCCAAGCAAGTTCAAGAGGTATACATGATTTTTATTAGGTAAGAGATACATATGAAAAATCTCAACCATCTTCCAAATATACTATAAAATGTTTGATAAATTCCAGATCCTCACAACCATCTTCCAAATAAACTATAAAGTGTTTGATAAATCCCAGATCCTCACAAGCTCCATAAACAACCCCCAGCTTAGAGGTGTAAAGTGTGTTGTGCCAACACAAGCACATCACAACACGCTAAATTTGAGCACAACACGGTAGAAACGTATTCCATGCAGTGCCACCTAATTGACACATGATATAACACAACATGCGGACCGGGTAAGCACGCACATCACGTGGCACGGGTAAAGCGCAACGTAATACACCATATTGCATATATATTTCACAAAAAAATCTTTATTCTAGTTAACCTAGGATCACTCCATTTTAATTTGTTATGCTGACTAATTTCTATGAGAATATATGCAATATTTAAATTTATTAAGTAATTAAAAATATTATAAAATTTAAAATTGATGTTTTAAATATGTCAGCTATGACGTTTAATTGATAATAATGATGTAATGGTTATCATGTAAAATCATATATTAATATTTAAGAAAAAAGTCTAATAATATTATGTAATAGATTTATACTCCCTCCGTCCCAAATTAGATGAGCTAGTTGGTTTTAAATTTTGTCCCATAAATAGATGAGCTATCTATCTAATCAAGGGATATTTCTAAAACTACCATTTTAATTGATTATTGTTACTATTAGAAATATATATATAATTTGATAGCCATATTTATATTCGTTACGTAGGTGTTTTAAAATGTTTTTCAACGATATAAAGTTTACGAAAAACCGTGGTATAGTTTAAGAGACAAATCATTTCTAAGTTTTACTAGTTATTATCCATAAGAGTATAATTGTAAAAGATACTTAAACATACTCCCCTTTCCTTATTGCCTTAAGAATTGTGCAAACTACAACTAGCTCATCTAATTTGGGACGAAGGGAGTAATAATTATCTTTAAAATTCACGGAATAGTTGTTGGCACATATTTGAGAAAAATTTATACACGGCTATTCATGTGTTATGCCTATGTACTATGTTATGCTTTACTTTTGACCAAAAAACACAACAAAACCTAGCATGTTTTAAATTCAACACATAGTACGTTAGGTACACTTTTCTGGTGTGTCGTGTCAACACAGCACGGCCCGTTTTACACCTCTACCCCAATTGATGCTATGACACGGTCACCCAATAAAAGAACTAGGTGTCTGGCTGGCACATTTGGACCTTGAAGTTGTTGCAGTCAATATGGGCATCATTCTTCTGTCAAGGTATCAGTGTTTTTTCCTTCACAACCATATGCGCACCCGTAGGTCAGTAGGGTTCATCCTAACGAACACCTCAGGTACTTTTAAAAATAAAAAACATATAATTGGCATGCCTAACTACCAAATCGATGTACGGTTTTGAATTTCTCTCTCCTCTCTCTCGTTCCTTTTTCTTGTCTAACATAACCATCAAAAACAATCATTCTCTGCTCAGATCTAGTCCATTTTTCCTTGCTTTCTAGGTTAGTTAGTAGATTAGTTTGGTTTTTTATTATGTTTTCTACTTATCTACACCATTTTGGTTGATTTATCTACTCTTTTGAGGTTTATCTTCGCTTTAATGGCGATTCTTGGTTATTGGGTTGGGTTTTAAGATCAATAGTGATGCTCTTCATGCTCTCCAACGACGAAATCTTCATCTTGGTTGTCTCCGGCGACGGAATCTTCATCGAAATCTTCATCATCAACTTATTCGGCGACGGAATCTCCATAGGTGGTCTTTTTGACAACGGAAGCTTCATCACTAGTTATAAGAGATTTGAGCAAATCACTCCTACTTTTGGAGCATTTCTTTCTAAAGAAGAAAAACAAACTAAATGGTTGGAATTTAATTCCGAGAAAAATCATCCTTCTTCCGATTTAATCGGATCTTATTCATACTTGTATTTGTCTTACTCCGGTAATCCTTCTCTTTCTTTTGTCGGATTTCTCGGTATTGTACTCTTACGGTGTCCATTACCCAACACTTCTTTATAGGTACACCCGTGGAATCTGATCCTGGTCTTTTAGGATGACAGATATTTCCTCCTCTATCTTTGGATTTAATTTCTAAATTTATGCATTACACATCAAATTTTATCCATGATTTACCTGCAAGAATGTGTTTTGGATAACGAATTTCCATGAGCTCTTTAACATGATAGCTAAAGGCTGATACCATAATTGCCAAAGGAGGATACCAATCTAGAATCCAGCCGCCAGGACTAATGGATGGGGATAGTGCTCCGGTTACCACTTAAACCAAGTCTCTCCTAGCATGTAGTCCAGACTCCAGAACTGATTCCAAAAAGCGTCTTTAGAATGCAGCACGACTTTATTTGTTTTTAGAGACATCTAAAGCAAGAAAAATCCATCCTCTACTGATAGCTTCCTCCAATACACTAATGATCATAGATGAGAAAAATCACAATTTGCAATTACTGAGGATCTTTCTTAGAGACATTATGGGGAATATTTGTATTGGTTACGAATCTTACGATTTCTATATTATATATATGATTTAATTGCTGTAGAGATGAAGTGCAATCAGTTCAAAGAAACACAATAAAGACCCATATCATGATTCATGTCATATGTGCACTACAAAGTAGCATGGGATTTTGAATATCCATTGTCGGATCTCATCCAGGTATTTTTTCCATTGGCGTCTAGTAACACAGTGGAGAGACAATACCCACAACTCCCATCATGCATTTCCTTCACTGTACACATAAACCAGAAAGAAAATTTCATAATGCCTTCCGCAATACTCTTATACTGTCTCTACGGCATGGTAGCCATTGGCTTTGACACATTGTTACGGGCATGGGATAGCCATCGAGTTTTCATTCATCACACAAGCCTAGTTCTAGTACCATGTTAAAATTCTGCAGGGGATTGATTTACCTAAAAATTTATTGAGCATGAGCATGAAATGACCCTTCTGTACTATATTTAGTGATTATAGACAATTATAACCAGTATTCTCTGAAAATTTTGCAAGAAAAGATGTCTACTATACACTGGTGTTGAAATTTTGTAAAAGTTAGCCGGTGCCACCATAGTACAATGGTAAAGTCACTGGATGATAATACCAGTGATCTGAGTTCGAAATTCGTCAATACCAAATTCTTTACTGATCAAAGAAAAAGAAAATTATGAAAGTTTGTGATGAAGACGAACGGGTGAGGTTAAGCAATCTACTAAAGTTTTAGGGTGCTCCTAAAAATGCATCAAAATCGTAATAAATGAAGAAGATGATCAAAACAATATCAAGTCAACAATTTCAGCACCAATGAAACTATTTTAACACTACTAGTAAAGGTATCTACATCCACCGGAACCTAAGTGCAAAACCGTTATGAGGTGGCTAATTCCACAACCTTATCAAGATTATAAACAATTATAAAAGTGTTACTCGCTTACAGCCTAACGGGCAGTAAGGCTGAATCATTCTAATCAGGCTTGAGAAGGGTTGGAGATAACCTAACTTTTCTGGCAGACTTTTTCCAAAGCGTGTCCTAATTTTTAATATACATATTGTCCGTAGCTGTAGTTTAAGAATAAAGAATAGGCTTCACTACTCTGTAAAGAGAGCCTCAATTTTGGTAAACGCGTTCTTCAACTAAAAGATAACTAACTGCCATTCTATTAACTGAAATCTTTTTGTGGAACCCATTGATTAACTAATGTAACTAATTAGTTGTAAAGAAGCAAAGCGTTCATATGTATATTCATCTTAATCTGATTGTCGCAGTTATGTAAGACTTAGAGATAGAGAGATGTTGATCTCTCCTTCCTAGCTACCTCATTCACATGGGGAGAGATAGCTAACCACCACTATAATACTAATCTATACAAAGAACCCCAAATATAATATCTAAACTAACAACAAAACTCTAATGGAAATTAAAAATGATATGCCACCAAACTACTTAATAACCAATGGGTTCGAAAGACTCCTGAACAAACCAACGAGCTAGGGACATTTTAGTTGATAAGGAGTTTTGGTTTCTATAAACGAGATTAAGACGTATTTAAGTTTTTGTTCTCTGCATTGAAATTTTTGTTAATCGTGCATGTCGTGTATGGATTTGTTAGTTATCTTTGCGCAAATATTGTTAAACGTCGATGTGCATTTTTCTCTTAACCCATTTTATAAGGAGTTTGTAAACTGTCTTTATTAAACAACAAACAATTAGTTCAATTTCAGGTAGTGGGTTAGCACATAATTGAGATCTAATCATGATGTCTTTGTAAAATCCTAAAAACCTAGTTCATAAGTTAATTCGACCACCACCACCAAACAAAAACCCATGAACAAAGAAAAGAAAAGAAAAGAAAAGAAAATAATTAATAGACCAACAGACAAATAATATGTGAGTTTTTGTTCGGCATTACGCTTTGATTAGTCCTTCATCAATCGTGTTTTCAAACTAGTGTCCCGTCCCATGTGCATTACACCCCCATAAAAACGGCACAAAAATCACCCCCATATCCCGGTCCACGTGTCACCGTTCTCTTTCCAATATATTTTGTTGGTACACAAAAAAATTATAATTTGGGGGGCGGTGTATTGTTTTTTTAATCATCGGATGGTTTGACTTAATCCAAGCCACTACTTGTATATAAGAAGCAAGTCACATTCAACATAGCCATCTTAAAATTTTAGAGAGAGAGAAATATAGAACTTGAAAAGTAGAGATTACTTAGAAAAAAAGAATGATGAAGTTGAGATCAAGGAGATTTTTTAGGAGCAACTCTAAGCTTAATAGAAGTGTTAGTAGTGTTAGCAGAGGAAGTAGTAGCAGCAGCAGTAGCAGTGGTGGTGCAAATAATGTTGGCGGTGGTGGTGAGATCAAGTGGGAACTTAGACCAGGTGGAATGCTTGTTCAAAAGAGAGAGGATGGAGGAAGCAGTAGTAGTGGAGGAGAATTGATCACAATAAGAGTTGCAACTGAGTCAAGATGTCATGATATCTCCATTGATTCTACCTCAACTTTTGGTGTGTGTTATTACCCTTAAAACTTCTACATACTCATTAGCTTCATACATATCTTCTTCATATGTAGATACATATAACAGCACGTTGAGTTTTAATATAAATGGATGTTTTGATGTATTGTGTTATGGGTACTAACTGTATTTTGGTTATTCGATTTTGCAGGAGAATTGAAGATAATACTCTCACTGGTGACAGGTTTGGAACCAAGAGAACAAAGGGTATTGTTTAAAGGGAAAGAAAGAGAAGATGGAGACTACTTGCACATGGCTGGAGTAAGAGACAAAGACAAAGTATTGTTGTTACAAGATCCGGCCATTAAAGAAAGGAAGAAACTTCTTCATCATGATACTAATTTGTTGGCTAGAAATAATAACCAAGTAAATGTTCCAGTAAATCAAACTATTAGCGTATAATTAGATTATACATAGAAGTTTTTTTTTTCATCAACTAACGGAAAATTAAAAACAAGTTTCTCCAACTCTGCTTGATGGATCTTCTTTTACTATTCCATCACAATCTAGAGTATGAGAGTTAATTTGGGGGTTTCTTTTATGTTTATGTTACATGTCTTACCCATCTTTTAATAATATATAATGTGTTTATAAGGGTTCTATTGATTTCCTCTGTCTTTTGTTCTTTCTTTCCTTTCCATGTGAAAATGTATACTTTCTTCAGAAAAAAAATTATTATTATTTTTTTTTTACGAAAAAAGAAAAACTTGCAAGCATTCGGAGCTTAGTGTATATGAGCACCGATAGTCAGAATCGGTTTACCGATGACCTTTAACAAGAGATTCAAGAATCAGAATCCATCTACTCTACCCTAAAATTGGTATTGGGTTACAGTATGGCATTCGTATCTTTTTCCATCAAAAATGATTAACCCGCGTCCGGAGAAATCTCTCGTGAGCAAAGGAGCAAGGAGTTTTAAGCTAATCTGAAACCATAGTCCAAAAGAGTCCAATTCCATTACAATCTAAAGTGTTCTTATGACATCTCAATCTCGCCTTATGACATCTCAATCTCGGATTTGGTTTGATATTTCTACTCGATATATTTAACACGCACGAGAAGAAAGTTGGAATTACTTGGCGGGTCATGGGGGGTTTACACATATTCAAAGGTGTAAGTTGAGAGAATAATATTCACTGTACAAAAATATGCTCATCGCGTTTTTCACGGACGTTCTCTTTCATGGTGATTTTCACCATTCTGGATTTCAGCCTCCTTATCGTTTCAATCTTTGAGATTGATTCAGTTTAGGAGAGTGCCATACTGAACTTCTCCGCCGTCCAAGGACGGATCTTTTGATCTTTCCCCTTGGGGCGGAGATTTATTGTTTAGTGGAGATTTTCTCGCCATTTTTTCAATTCATAGTTTTATTCATAGTTTTTCTTAACAGTAATCATAATGAAATCTTCAACTACTATATTTCATAGTTTTTCAAAATCTTTTGTGTTATCCTGGTCTATCAAAGGAATAAAGAGAGAACTAAAGGTTCCAGAGAGATACAGAGGTTTCAATAACTGGATCTTCATCCCGGAAGAAGCTATTAGTTGGATTTATCACTCAAATCTGGAAGCAGTGAAGGTTATGTTGAAACATAGACAAGGTGGAGATTGTTAGATAATTGTTGGTGTTTTGGAAGGTTCCGGAAAGTTCTGGAACATACTAGAAATCCTTTGTGTAGAGAAACACAAGGTTTTCTAGTTTAGGTTGATTTCCATATTTAGATAGGTTTCCTAGTTGGTTACGGTTTCCTTTTCCAAGGAGACTAATACTTGGGAATCAAGTTTGTGACTCCTATATAAGGAGGTCTAGACTATGTGTTTAGACATGGAATTCTCAATAGAATTTTAGAGGTTTTCTAGAGAATTAGAGAATACACAATGTAGTTCTCTAAGGTTTCTAGGGATTCCATCCCACCTCTTGGGGTGGAGTTTAGTGAAGAGAAGATCGCCTTGTTCGTCAATGGTGAAAAAGACATCGTTGGTGTTGGAAGTGACATCGTTTAGAAGGAGATCATCTCGTAATGTGAGATAAGTATTATCTTGTTTGGTTAGACATTATTTGGCAATATTGGGGCGTTTTGTTCATGCGAATTATTTTAGGGTTTATGATCAACACAATGTTGGATCATAGTTTGTTGATTGATTCGTCAATCGTTGTGTGTAATTCTCTATTTAGTGGTTCCATAATAATGAAGAAGTCGTAACCGTTTTGGTGGATGTAGGCATATTTCCAAACCACGTTAAGTCTTATGTGCTTTACTTATTGCTTCTAATGTGTATTTTCATCGTTTATCTTTCATTCTACGTCGATCCAAAGATCTAGTTTCTAGTGGGTTAGTTCTTGTTGGATTTTCCCAACAAGTGGTGCGGTTAGTTTGGCTATCTCCCACAACAGGTTATTTCTAAAAAGAATCAGAAATGGTCTCGCAGATTTAATCATGTAGTAGTTCTTATTTAACTGCTATCAAACAAACATTGTTATTATTTTAAGATTACTCGAACAACTAGCGATTTGATTCAAAGATTTGTGTGCATACCAAGCGGCTAGGATGGTGCAGTTTGGAGAAGCTTTTGGATTTCAATAACTAAAGAGAAACCTCAACTACCAAAGACACCTACAATGCATGCAAAACCAGCAATTGATCTGATGAATAGATGGAAACCAATTAATCCTTCTATTGCTGATTCTGAAGATTATCCAAAATTCTCTACAAATACTGATGGATTAGCAGTAATTGTTCAGAATTTTAATATTGGGTGGAAGAAAATAGCAAAGGGCATTAGAAAATACTTTAACTGGGGAAACTGGATCTTTACAATATCAATAGAAAGATGGCCTTTTGCAAAAATGTACCAGATGAGTCTTATTATCTCTTTCTTTAGCCTCAAACTTTCAAAGTCGGTAGCTCAGAAATCACTATGAAACACTGGAAACATGAGGATGCTTATATAAAAGGGGCATTCTCATCAGCAGATCACCACTGGATTGGAATAAGGGGATTACCTTTGCATCTTTGGGGAAAAAGTACTTTTGAATTAATCTGTCAACCTTGGGGTAAAGTGGTTGATATCCATCGATACACTACAAATCTTTCAAAATTTAATAGTAGTAAGGTTAAGGTCCTCTGTGATCTTAGTAAATTCCATGCAGCTGTTAATTTCCAGGGCATTTGGCTAAGTATTGAATGGATTCAGGAAGGACTATTCACTAATCTTGATCACAGGCAAAAAATCAAATATGTGATCATGATAGTGGATTCAATGGGTCAACAAGTCCCTATTTCTCAAGAGTTTGTTTCAACCAATCATCCCATAATTTGCGAATATGAGGAAGTTTCAAAGGGTAAGTTAACTCCTGATAATCCTCTTATGCCGAAAAACACTCCTCCAAATAATTCAAATTCAAATTTGGCGGATTCTTCGGCTCCAAGTTTGTCCAATGAGGAATACAATTCAGTGGATACTATGATGTTAAGGGGTAACTCTATTGTCCCTAACTCATGTTCACCGATTTCTGGGCTATTTCTAAATTTTGATGTTCCTCACCCTTGGATAACAGTTAGGAGGAAAAAAAAGGAAGGTTTTAGATAACAATTTGGTTCACTCAGTTGGTGAGTCAACCCAAGATCTATTACCCTCAGAATCTTTGAATCGCTCTGACTCGGCTGTCTCGCTTGCATGTAAATCAGGGTCTTCACCAGTCAACGATTCAAATTTTTCAGAGTCAAATGGAAATGTTGTGCCTAACTCAATCATATCTGTCTCGCTTGCGTGTCAATCAGACGGAGGTGGAGTTAAGGGGACTCGTTTTTATTTTGGGTCCTTGAACTTTAATCAGGCTAACTCTACACCCCTGGAGTTATGCCAAAATTCTGAAATTCAAAAGATATAGCAGATTCACGTGTAACAGACATGGTGCCGCTTTCAAAAAATATAGCCGTCGAAAATCAGAATTCTTTTGAATTGTCAAAAGAGAATGAAGTTGAAATGCTGGTGGATTTTCATATCTCTTTCAATAGACAACTAGGTATCAATTGCGACAATTCATATTCTAGGAATGTTTGTAAAAATCTTCTTCTTAATCTAAAGAAATCAGAAGAGAGTAATATAAACAACATTTTGGAAGATTTGGATGGGCTAGAAGATTATGATTCAGTTGATGAAGAAGAATTTGTGAAAGATAATTTTGTTTCTTCTAGGGCGATAGAGAATCGTAATGGATCTTAACATCATGTCATGGAACATTAGGGGCTTGAATGATGATCTCAAAATTCAGGCTATAAGAAATGCAATTCGAAAGAATAGAATTTCTATTTGCACTATCCAAGAATCAAAAATGGAAAATGTAGATGAGTCTCTAGTAAGATCCTTATGGGGTAATAATAACTGCGAGTATGCTTTTGTACCATCAGAAGGAAGCTCTGGTGGCATCATAACTCTATGGAATGGTGGCATCATAACTCTAAGGATGGCATCATGGAGAAGGTTCTTATAAGGGCTTTCTCTTCGACTATCAGATTCAGAAACACTAAGGAAGGCTTTTTTTGGATTTTCACTTCAGTATATTGTACATCCGTTCACACAATTTTGGCAAGAAGTGGGAGACATTCGTACTATTATGCATGAACCCTGGTGTATAGGTGGTGACTGGAATGCTATCTTATGTCAAGATGATAGAAATAGAGATGGTGGTACCAAAAAAAACATGAGAAATTTCAGACATTTTTTAAATTCTCAGAATTTGCTGGACATCCCAATGGCTGGTGGAAGGTTTACTTGGACAAATTCTCAAAATCCTCCTCTTTTATAAAGACTAGATTTGCCATGTCAATGGAATGGGAGGATCATTGTCCAGGGTTGGTGCAAACAATACTAAAAATACCTACATATGATCATGCTCCAATTCTTTTGAGCTGCAATGGAGGTACTTCTTTCAAATCTCCCTTCAGGTTTGAGAACTATTTCTTATCTCATCCAGAATTTTTGAACAATATGAAAATTTGGTGGAACAATTTAACTTTTGTTGGTAAACCAAGTTATATTCTTGCTAAAAAGCTTCAAGGTTTGAAATTCTTTATTGAAAAATGGGGAAGAGATACATTTGGTTCCTTACAAGCTGAAGTGGATAGACTTGAAAATCTTATTGATGTGATGGACAGTCTGGAAGAGATAAATGGTTTATCACAGGATGATTTTGTTTAAAGGGAAGATTTCAGGATTCAACATAAAAATGCTTTTCTAAATCTAGCAAGAAAATGACATGCAAGATCTAAGGGTCAATGGCTCATGGATGGTGAAAGAAATTCAAAGTTTTTTCATAAAAATGCTTCTTGTAGATATAGAGCTAATGGCACTACTTCTCTGGTTATAAATGATACTATGTGTCATGATAAGGATGCAATAAATTCTGAAGCAAAAAGATTTTACAGTGATTTATTCAAAGCTAAGACCAACTTTTGATGACTTAGCTTTGCCTTCTCTTACAGTACAAAATAGTATTATGCTGGAAAGGCCCTTTGAGGAGGAAGAAATATGCAAGGTAATCAAATGTTTTGGTTTGAATAAGTCACCAAGTCTAGATGGGTACACAATGGAATTTTTTAAAGCAACATGGGATATAATCAAGCCTGAATTGATGAATGTCTTTCATGAATTTCACTCTACTGGAACTCTAGATTGGAGGCTTAACTGTACTAACATTATTCTTCTTCCAAAATGTGAAGGTGCAGTGTCTATGAACAATTACAGGCCCATTAGTCTTATTGGTGGCATTTATAAAATCATTTCTAAGTGTCTTGCTGACAGAATGAAAGTTGTAATGCCAACAATAATTTCTAAATTCCAATGAGTTTTTATAGATGAGAGACAGATCACACATGGAATTCTTATTGCCTCTAAAATGATAGATGCAAGAGAAAGATATAAGATTCCATGCTTAGTAGTCAAAGTGGATTTGCAAAAAGCTTTTGACTACATAAATTGGAGTTGTCTAGATTACACAATGTCCAGATTTGGCTTTGGAAATTTCTGGAGAAAATGAGATAATCATAGTTCACGGACGTAAACACACATATCCCATAATATTTTTGAAATATATAAAACCAATAAAGATTAATACTGCAAAATCATCTTCCAAATAACTTAGAATTTAAATAAATAAAATCTAAAACATTGCAAGATGAAAATCGTTGGAAATAGCTATGTGTAATCACAATATTTGCTATTCCAAACCCTAGTTATCCTTCTTAAGACACGAGAATAAATTCTCATAAGAAGTTTCCTAGACATAATGAAAAATCAGGCTTCTTTGATAACTTCATACCTCTCCATGACACCATCATAAAAGGTATTATCGATATCCTTGATCCTTTTGATCTTAGAAACTCCATGTTCATGAGTTAGAACATTCACCTTTCGCTCAACAATGCGAGCAAGATGCCTGGCTTTGATGCAATCAGATATGAGCTTCTTCTGATTTCGTATCAAGACCTTTTGAATTTCAAGGATTTTGGTCTGACCATCAATGAGATGATTTATTTGTAGTTGAAGGTTTGCAAATTCGACCTTTGAGTCATTCTGGGAATGAATTAAATCCTTGACAGATTCACCAATCCAGGAGTTGTACTCTTTCCTTGCAATCATCTTTTTCAAGACAAGTTCTTGAACCGAACTGCATCCTTTGATGTCTTCTTTCATATCAAGATTTACCACTTCCTGAGATTTTGAAGAGTTCTCTATATTTTTTTATTTTTTTAAAAAGGGATGGAGAAAAGAATATATAAAATATATGTTCGTGAACAAGAGAAGGAAAACATTGTTATAGAAACCCTTATAAACTCTTAAGAAGAAGACACGGACATTCGCGGACTACTTTAAGGAAAGTTAATGGGTCAGAAAGAATCCAAAATAAGGAAATATACTTTGTATTTCAACAAGATGCATTAGTTACGAGGATTCACGATACGACTTAACTTTTGCAAATGAAGAAAGCATAATAATTCAAAACACAAAAACAGACGATAATATATAACAAACTTGAGCATCCCGCAAATATCATCCTTGCAACTCCCAAGTTAGATACAAGGATGAACATACCTAGAATTAGGTAGCAGAGTGAGATGTGAATCCACTATGAGAATTGAGGGAAAAGTTATAAATACCTGCTGAGTGTTTGTTCTGTATATTCCTTACCTTCCTTTGATTATATCTCATTCCAGGAGAATTAAACATAAACCCTTTTGAATATCCATCAGAAGGATTTTTCTGAGGATTAAGTCTAGGACCTCTAGAGATTGGTTCCAGAGGATCAAAATTGTGAGAATTCCATCTCTTAGACTTAGGTCTACCAGACTTATTCTCATAAACACTGGGAATGTGTAAATTTGTGGTGTAAGACTTTGCACCATAAAGAGTGACACAATTCCAGTAGAGATTTCTAGATGAGAGACCTTGGAAACCCTTTTTATGAGATTTCTGGTTTTCTGCAGGAATAAAATCCATTGTAGATGTCTTCAGGCGATTTACTTTGTCGACAGTAAAAAGAAGTAGATTTTGAAGATCAGAAATTTGTTTCTTTCTAGTAAAACAATGTAGAACATTGTGATACCTTTTCCCACAGAATGAACAAGTTCGTGGATAATAAAAGTTAGAAGCATCTCATTTCAGACTCATAGCCTTCTTGGAATTTTGTAAGATACGTAACAGTTTCTTAGCAGGAAATTCCTTAGAAGAAGATTTCTCCATGCTATGTAGAGATAGGCACTAAAGAAAACTTACTTATTAAAACAGAGTTTTCCCTTTTCAAGGAGTTACACTGTTCCTGGGCTAGTAAAGGAGATGCAACAAGTTTTTCTTTTTCAACATGACAGTTGTTCAATTCTAATGAATGAGTCTCGATTAAACGTTTTTCTCTAATTGAATCTTATTTAACAATATCTTCAAGCATACTAATCTTTTCGCGTTGTAGAGTAGTTTCTTGAACAAGATTTTCAATATTGTTAGAAAAAGACTCAACGATACTATAGGGTTCCCGTTCTCTATCAAGAGACTTCTCAATTTCATCAGTGAGCTGAGCATATTTTTCTTCAAAAGATCTAATTTTAGAGACTTGAACATCAATAATCTCAGCAGATTTTTTAAAAGTTCCGGTGAGTTCCATTTCAGATTCTGACATAGTGCCAACTGTCACTTTAGAAGAAATGTTATCAGAATCTGATAGCAAAAGTTTTCTACCTCAGGATTCGGAAGAATCAGCTAAGGAGTTATCCTTTGAGATAAGCCCAATACATTTGGCATAATCAAAATCTTTTGAGGACATCTCTATGTACCCAAACGTGAGATAAACTTCTATCCATAGAAATCAGATTGCTACAAACACAGACTTATGAGGTCTAACGTGTTTGCCTTCTTTGATACCAATTGAAAAAGCGAGGGTCTAACAACCACACCCAATATTTCGTTCGACAATCTGTATGCACTAACTCCAATATAATTCCAAGAGAATCAACTAGACAGTCAGACTCAATCAAGGAAATATATCCAAGAGTTATATCTCCGTTTCTCAATGTAATCAGCAAATCAAACAGATAGGAATCCGTGAGCCTAATTATTATAAGAAACAACTTGAACGGTACCAAAGACCAATGTTCAAGTGTCAATCAATTCCAATCAACAACCAAAGGTTGGATTTACCAATTGATTGAACTACGCACAACCTGTGATATTTCAATTATATAAACAAATATAATGCGGAAAAGAAATAACACAGACACCAGAAATTTTGTTAACGAGAAAACCGCAAATGCAGAAAACCCCGGAACCTGGTCCATATTTGAACACCATACCTTATTAAGCCGCTACAGACACTAGCCTACTACAAGTTAACTTCGGACTGGAATGTAATTGAGCCCTAACCAAGTCTCACACAGATTAAGGTACAGTCGCATTCCTTACGTCTCTGAATCCCAGCAGGACTCTACGCACTTGATTTCTTTAGCTGATCTCACCCACAACTAAGAGTTGCTACGACCCGAAGTCGAAGATTTTATAAAAAAATCTATCTCCCACAGAAAATTCTATTCTGATAGATAAATCTGTCTCCCACAGAAGTACCTATGAATTTTTTTTTCCGTCTTTTGATAAATCAAGGTGAACAGGAACTAATTGATATTCCGGTCTTATATTCCCGAAGAACGGTCTAGAAAATATCAATCACCTCAAATTAACTTAACTATATGGTAGTAAAACAAGTTATTGTGGAATCACAAAGAATGAGACGAAGAGCTTTGTGATTACTTTTTATATCTTACCTATCGGAGATAAATCTCAATCCAATCTTAGAGAAGATAGTACTCAATACGATAGAACAAGAAAGATCAGAACACGCAACTACAGAGAAAATATTTGGGTTTGTCTTCAGAATCCCAATGAAGTCTTTAAGTCGTTAAACTATAATGGTTTTAGGAAAAACCTAGGTTAAAGGAGAATCGACTCTAGTTGCAACTAGTATCACACAGAAGGTTTAGGGATTAGGTTTTCCAGTTGCTAGAGTTCTCCTTTATATAGTCTTCAAATCAGGGTTTGATAGCTTTAAAACAAAGTAATTAATATTCACCGTTAGATGAAAAAGTGATTTAAGATTCAAGCTAAGTTTGCTTAAAACCAAAGTAATATCTCTCCACCGTTATATGGTCTTAGCTTGTTACACACAAATAAAATATACCTTCATTTAGATATAGGTAACCATACCTAAACGTGTATATTGAGTTGGCTCAATAACAGTTAACCGAAGTTAGCCATATGAATACTTTTGTATTAACCATATTCATCTAACACTTCTAGATCAAATGATAATCAAATGAATCTGATTGTGTTACTCATAGAGTTGTTCAATTGTTTATATTCTCATAGAAGTATACAAGATACAATTGAAACAAAATCGGATTGATTCAAGAGAATCAATTCATGAACATTTAACCATGGTTTGCAAAGATTGCATTCCTTAATTTATAAATGTATTTGTTCATGAGTATGGAATCATACTTAACCGATTTTAGAACTTTAACCAACTCGGTTTGCAAACGGGTACGCAAACTTAAGTTCCGGACTTTGGTCTTGTCTGACAGTTCGCAAACCGGTATGCATAATATCGTTCCGGACCTAACTCAGGTAGAACCATTCGCATACTAGTATGCATACTTGGTTCTCGGACTTTAACAGTTAAAACCGTTCGCTTAAAACCGTTCACATACTGGTATGCAAACTTGGTTTCCGGACCTGAATCATACTACAACAGTTTGCATACTGGTATGCAAACTGTGTTAATCCAGACAATGGTTAATTGTTCTAAACTCCCATTTCAATCATTGAAATATCCTTAGAAGACGACAATAGCTGTCTGTTAGAGCATAGCTCGGTTGAACTCACCAAGCGTTGGTATGTCAAGTTTGGTTGTCATATTTTAGTGAATCAAAACTCATCTAAGAGTCGCTTGATTATATACTAGAGACAACTTCGTATAGGTTAGACGAGAAAGTCTAGGATTATGAGACATACAAGTATTACTCGAAGACCTGAATAATGTGAAGAAGTAACGAGCACAACGACGACATCATCCTTCCTCTTGAGGTAAGTAATATTGACTCAAACTGTTTCATTCCTAACGTATCTTTCAAGTCGTGCTATATTGAAAACATAACTACGAAGCTGTGAGTGATTATTATACTATAGTAGCGAGACATGATCATATGATCGTAGTTTTAAGGAATTAAGATACGAAGTATAACGCTTATCTTTTAAACTTCGTATATATAACATCGACATAATCGTATGAATGCTATTGTGATTATGTGTATGGGTAAAGGTGAAGATTTCATCCTAGGAAATAATGTTTACATTTGTATAAAGGAAGTATATTCATGAACTTGTTTTATGGATCGAAAGGGAAATCGATAGGCTTATTGGTATTGTTATTCATTGCATATCTTTGGATTACCAATATGTGTGAGTTAGTAGAACCGATCATAACTTGTTATGTATCTTGGTATAACTAATCACAGTGCCTGACTTATGATTTGGTATGACTGGTTTTTATTAATTAGTGTAACCGATCCTAAGTAATCACTTGAGATGGTATGATTGATATTTGTAATTGGTGTTGTTAGAGCACTGCTCGATCGAACTCGCAAGCGTTGCTATCTCAAGCTTGTTTGTCAATGTTAATGATCAAAACTATAAGTCTTGATTTCTAGTCTACTTATAGTGATGTCTCGGACTAGGATAAATTGTGTAGTTGAGCATTAGACTTCACGACGTTCATCAATGGAAGACGAAGAACTACTAAGGGGAGCTTGTGAAACTTCATCAACAAAAGGTAAGTGGAGACTAAAAATCATCTATCACTTGGAAAGTCTATTTCTACTCTATCTCCTATATTGAGACAAAAGTCGTATTACTATATAGTATTCGATTATATACATTAAAGATTTCGAGCTGAGTTTAACTTGCTTACATATTTCTCGAAATATGTGTTTGTAAGCTTTCGCTTCAACCAAGTTCATCTTATATTCTTGACGAAAGTCAAAAAATGATCATGTGAAAATCGCCGAGTAACATCTTACATGGTTTGTGTGATACAATCATTTGATGTAGACTTGAAATGTTTCGTTATGATTATTTCAATAACTTGAAAATCGCTTTGATGCTAATAACGTGTGATAACGGATATTGTCATCCTCTAACAAAGTTTCAATGATTGAAATAGATTTTAGAACACCTAACCATCATTGGATTATAAACATAGTGCGCATCTTGCATGTATGTGATCCATGACCAGAACTATAGAGTGCATACCCGTATGCGTACCTGTTAGTTGTGAAATTCCAAGTACCTAAGTACACATACCCGTGCGTGTACTGGCGAAAGGTTTGGGTCCGGAAATTTCTACTGTGTTTGGAAGTATGCGTACCCATTTGAATACTGGCTAACCCAAACTCAGACTGGCTACTTTAAGTATGCGTACCCGTTTGCATATTTTAGTGGTTAAAGTTCTAAAATCGTTTTTTCCATGAACTAATACATTTATATAATAAAGAATGCATTCTTTACAAACCGTGGCTATAATGTTCATGTATTGATTCGAGTGAATCAAACCGATTTTGCTTCAATTGTGTTCTTGTATACTTCTATGAGTGAAAATGCGGGGGTACAACAACCACACTAAACAATTCGTTTGGCAATCTGAGAGGACTTACTCCAATAAACCTTCTAGAAAATCAACTAGACAGTCAGACTCAATCTAGAGAAAAGTATATACAAGAGTTTATACCTCTAACTCTTAATTCAATCTGCAATCAGCAAATAGAAATTTGCGAGCCCGATTGAATATAAGAGAAGTAACTTGAACGGTACCAAAGACCAATGTTCAAGGATCAATCAATTTCAATCAACAATCAAAAGGTTGGATTTCCTAATTGATCGATACAATGCACAACCTGTGATATTTCAATTATATAAAAAAATATAATGCAGAAAAGAAATAACACAGACACCGGAATTTTGTTAACGAGGAAGACCGCAAATGCAGAAAACCCCCTGGACCTAGTCTAGCTTTGAACACCACACTGTATTAAGCCGCTACAGACACTAGCATACTACCAATGAACTTCGGACTGGACTGTAGTTGAACGCTAATCAATCTCACACTGATTCAAGGTACAGTTGCGTTCCTTACGTTTCTGATCCCAGCAGGATACTACGCACTTGATTCCCTTAGCTGATCTCACCCACAACCAAGAGTTGCTACGACCAAAATTCAAAGACTTGATAAACAAATCTTTCTCACACATAAAAGTCTATTGGAAAAGATAAATCTGTCTCCCACAGAAATACCTATGAGTTTTTGTTCCGTCTTTTGATAAATCAAGGTGAACAAGAACTAATTGATAAACCGGTCTTATATTCCCGAAGAACAGCCTAGTATTATCAATCACCTAACAATAATGTTAATCGATTAACGAAAAAAGATATTATGGAATCACAAACGATGAGACGAAGGTGTTTTTGATTACTTTTCTATCTTGCCTATCGGAGATATAAATCTCAAGTTAATCTTACGGTTGCACTCAACACACGATAGAAACAGCAAGATCAGATCACGCAACTACAGAGAAAATAGTTGGGTCTGGCTTCACAATCCCAATAAAGTCGTTAACCTACGGGGTTTCGTGAGAAAACTAAGGTTAAAGGAGAATCGACTCTAGCTTATGCAACTAGTAACACACAGAAGTGTGGGGATTAGGTTTCCCAGTTTCTAGAGTTCTCCTTTATATAGTTTTCAAATCAGGGTTTGCAATCTAAGTTACCTTGGTAACAAAGCATTCAATATTCACTGTTAGATGAAAAACCTGATTCAACCAAGCTAATATCTTTCAACCGTTAGATCGAACTTAGCTTGTTACACATAAATGAAATATACCCTCATTTAGGTTTATGTAGCCGTACCTAAACGTGTACACCATATTGGCTCAACAATAGTTAACCGAGGTTATCCATATGAACACTCTCATATCAACCTTGGTCATCTTAACCATAACTAGTTCAAATGACTCAAATGAAACTAGTTAAAGAGTTGTTCAATTGTTATATTTTCATAGAAGTATACAAGAACACAATGAAGCAAAATCGGTTTGATTTACTCGAATCAATTCATGAACATTATAGCTACGGTTTGCAAAGATTGCATTCTTTATTATATAAATGTTTAAGTTCATGTACACAACCGATTTTATAACTTTAACCTTCAAGTATGCAAACGGGTACGCATACTTGGAATACCTGGACTAAGATTGGGTTTCTCCATTATGAAAACGGGTACGCGTACTTCCAATCCCAGCAGAAATATTCAGACATGAACCTAACGCCAGTACGCGAACGGGTGCGCATACTTAGGTTCCCGGATTTCTCAAGCCAACAGGTACGCGTACGGGTACGCATACTATGGTTCCCAGAAATGGATTACATATGTGTAAGAGTACACAACATGTCATATCCAATAATGGTTAAGTGTTCTTAACTCTTATTTCAATCATTGAAACTTTCTTAGAGGATGACAATAGCCATTTTCACACACTATTAGCATCAAAACAATTTTCAAGTTATTGAAATAATCATAACGAAACATTTCAAGTCTACACCAAATGATTGTATCACACAAACCATGTAAAATGTTACTCGAAAATTTTCACATGATCATCTTTTGACTTGCGTCAAGAATATAAGATGAACTTGGTCGAAGCGAAAGCTTGCCAACACATATTCCGAGAAATATGTAAGCGAGTTAAACTCAGCTCGAAATCTCAAATGTGTATAATAGAAAACTATATCGTAACACGACTTATGTCTCAATATAGGAGATAGAGTAGAAATAGACTTTCCAAGTGATAGATGAGTTTCAGTCTCCACATACCTTTTGTTAATGAAGTTCCACAAGCTCTCCTTAGTAGTTCTTCGTCTTCAAATGATGAACGCCGTGAAGTCTAAGGCTCAACTACACAATATATGTCCTAGTCCGAGACATCTATAAGTTGACTAGATCAAGACTTATAGTTTTGATCACTAACATTGACAAACATGCTTGAGATAGCAACGCATGCGAGTTTGACCGAGCAGTGCAATAATAATCTCCCCCTTTGTGAATTTTAGTGACAAAACTATCAATACATATGGATTACAAAATAAATAAAACTTTGTAGCTTCTCATCCAAATGCTTTATCTCCTTGGTTCTTCAACGTTACTCGAAATCTTCGTCACTTCCAAGTACTCCATGATTCTAAACGTGTTCAACTCAGCATCATAGTTGTTGAATATCCGTAGCGATAACAATGAGAAAAAAATGCTCTCAATCATTATTATACAGTGTCATAGTATCATTACACAGCATAAGAGTTAAATTGTATCAAACCTTTGACAACAATACTATGGTGATATGTATCACTCCCCCTTAGTCAATACTTCATCTCGACCTCAAAACCACTTCCCTTTACATAATGATCCGTAAACCATATGTATTTTTAGTATGAAACTACACATTAATTCTCCCCCTTTTTGTGAATATAAATTGGCAAAGGTACGAAACTAGTGGGATCCTCATGAAATTTTCATAGAGATACTTCATGACCAAAAGGGAATAACATACCAACTTATTTAGATGCAATCATATAGCCGAAGCTAAATACATTCATCAAGGAGTTTATAAAGATACAAGATAACCCCAACAATATTCCACAGCCGCACTCCCCATAAATATTTGGCAATTAAGCACAAGTTCAAAAAGAACTCTCCCCCATAAAATGTCATTCCCGAAAGAACAACAAGAGTGACCTTACTTTTACGAGAAAAGAAGGATTTTCAAAGAACACTAGGATACTTAACAGAAACACATCTACTAGAAACAAATGCAAAATTGAAGCAACACTACTATAGGAATTCCAAACTCAATTGCCCAATAGATCGAGATAAGCGCAGGGGCAAGAGTTATGGAAGACTAATGAACCAGAACAACACCAATAGACTGTCGTAAGTGTTGAAATGTAGCAGTGTCTAATGGTTTGGTGAGAATATCAGCCAATTGTTGTTCGGAAGGCACAAATTCCATATTAATGATACCATTTTCATAAAGATATCGAATAAAATGATACCTTTTTTCAATGTGCTTAGTTCTTGAGTGTTCAACAGGATTCTCAGTTATATGAATCGCACTTAAGTTATCACAAAAGATCTTCATTATTCCAGAGTCAATTCCATAATCAGCAAGCATTTGTTTCATCCATAGAAGCTGAGTACAACATGATCCCGCAGCAATATATTCTGCTTCACATGTTGAGAGAGATTGTGAATTTTGTTTTTTGCTATGCCAAGCTACAAGATTCAATCCTACATAGTAGAAACCCCCTGATGTACTCTTTCTGTCTTCCACACATCCTGCCCAATCAGCATCTGAATAGGCAGTAAGATCAGTGTTAATATCAAAAGTGTAGGAAAGACCATACCCGAGAGTGTGATTAATGTAGCGTATGATCATTTTTGCAGCTGCAAGATGAGATTCCTTTGGATTCGCCTGAAACCTAGCACAACAACCAACACTAAAAGCAATATCAGGTCTCGTGGCTATGAGATATAAAAGACTTCCAATGATAGATCGATAAAGTTTTTGATCCACATTTACACCTTTCTCATCTCGATGTAGTTTACCAGTGGTAGGCATAGGAGTTAGTTTTGGAGTTGACTTATCAAAGCCGAATCTTGAAACAAGATCTTTAGCGTATTTTTCTTGAGATAAGTAAATTCCATTCTTGTGTTGTTTAATTTGTAAACCCAAAAAGAATTTTAATTCACTAACATTGCTCATTTCAAACTCCTTACCAAGATAAAGTTGAAAGTCTTTTGAAAGTTTCTCTGATGTTGATCCATAGATGATATCATCTATATAAACTTGAGAAATCACAACATCTTTCCAACTCCATTTTGTAAACAATGTTTTATCAGCTCCACCTCTCGAAATTCCTAAGAAGTGATGTAGTTAGTTTTTCGAATCAGGCACGAGGCGCTTGTTTTAACCCGTATAATGCCTTGTTTTGCTTAAGGACATGATCAAGGAAATAAGGGTTTTCAAATCCCTTAGGTTGAGCGACATAGACTTCTTCCTTTAAGTATCCGTTTAGGAAAGCGGATTTGATGTCCATTTGAAACAGCTTAACCTTAAGAAAACAAGCATGAGCTAATAACAGTCGAATGGACTCAAGGCGTGCCACATGAGCAAAGGTTTCATCAAAGTCGATTCCTTCAATCTGTGAATATCCCTGAGCGACAAGTCTAGCTTTGTTCCTGACAATGGTGCCGAACTCATCTGACTTGTTTTTAAATATCCATTTAGTACCAACAATATTGATGTTGGGGGGACAAGGTATGAGTTTCCATACATCTTGTATTTGAAATTGATTTAACTCTTCATGCATTGCATTCACCCAATGGGAATCACTAAGAGCTTCATCAATATTCCTTGGCTCTACTTGCGATAGATAATAGACGCATTTATGTGTCTATTTTCATCTCTATTGTATATATTTTTAGTACCCATTTTTTGTACTAATGTTGGTATTTTATCCCTTTGTAGGTATTTTTGGGTAATAAACATTTTTGGGAAAATCGGCTCGAAAAGTTGTCTAAATGCACCTCAAGGGACAAGTGTTATACGGACTCCAGCAGCGGATAAGGGGCACCCATGGCTATGTGTAGACCAAATTCATCTTTAGCACCCATCTTCATCATTTGAAAACAAAAAAAATGGCGGGAAAAACTTTTACAGAAAACAGAATTTCTTTTTCGAATTTTGGATGATTATTAAGGCGATTCAAGGGCTGATTTTCGTTGGGTTAACCCTGTTAAGGATAAACAAGTATAGTATGAGCTGTAGAATCGATTAAACAGGGATAGAAATCCGTGTTGGAGCAAAACAGGGAGAATTCATATTTTGAGTTGTTTTCGGTTTACAAAAGAGTTTGTGAAGAGTTTACGGCAAGATAGGAGTGTATGGAGTCCTTATTCAGTCCTGGGAGAGTTTAAGAGAGTTTGGAAACCAAGTTAACGCGTAAAAAGAAGATTAAAATCCCGTAACGTGCGGTGAAGAAAAAACGAAAAGATTTGGATTAACTCGAGAGATTTTGTGTTTAGTGGCTATATATAGGTTGATTCGAGTCATATTTGGGGATACGAACAATTTGGAAGAGTTTGGAGAAGTTTAGAGCCTTAGAGAAGCGTAAAAAAATCAACTGGAGTCGATACAGAAACTTTTCTTCTGCTGCAAAGAAGAAGAACACGAAGAACATTAGACCCTCAGAGACAGTTGCAGAAGCAGACTTATTTTCAGTGACAACGAGTTACGGTCGCATCTTCCTGCAGTCACCGAAGCCTTTCAGCAACAATTCCGACTTCTGATTTAGACTTTCAGCAACTGCAGAATCCGCTGTTTTAACACTTTTCTCCCTTTTAATCAACTTTTGAGCCATAAACATGTATTTTGAGATTATGATTAATATGAGGAGCTAAACCCCATTGCTGAGGCGATAGAGGAAGCTATTTTTCCAACAAAAAGTGGTATATTCTATTTTATTTATTTTATTTCAATTATTTTTATGATTATTTGCCTTGATTTATAATTGTTTGAATGATTTTTGTTAAGAAATTGTTATTTCTTTTGATAGAGCATGCTTAGCCATAGGTTCTTGATGCTTTATACTTTGGATTTACACTTGTTATTTTGAAAATCTATATGTTGCAATAGCTTAGAATCAAATTAAACGCAATAATTGAATAAATATAAATACTAGATAAAATCACTTTGAACTTGGAAAAATAGTGGAATCTTATCCTCAGTGTTCTTTTAATATTGAAATCAACTTTGTCAGTGTTTGCTATAATTTTTAGTGATTTTCTATTTTAGTTTTGAATTTAAGTCCAAAGTTATCCTTCACAAGTTCGAGCAACGAATCTTTTTACCACTACAACTACAAAACACATCAATAGATAACAACCAAAATTGCAAATATTTTGAAGTTGTCTTCTCGTCTTAGCAGTAGACTCCCTACCTCCAATGATATTGTTAGTATTATGATTCCTTTGAATCCATAGATGCCTTGGAGGAGAACGATCTTGTTCAACAGGAATAGCCTGACTAGAGCTTTTCTCCTCATTACTAGAGACATCAGGATCAGCAACCGTTGGGACAACTTCTACGGATTCTCAAATTTCTTTAATTTTCTCAATTGTCTCGGTTCGAGGCAATTCAGCAGGAGAGTCATCATGACGAAAATTACTTAGATCATCAATAATAACATTTGCATATTTTATCATGACTTGGGTTCTGAGATTAAACACTCGGAAACCACGACTGTCAGATGCATAGCCAAGAAAAATACCTTCATCGCTTTTTGAATCAAATTTCCCTTTCTGTTCACGGTCCTTTAGAATGTAGCACTTACTGCCAAACACTCTGAGATAGTGTAAGTTGGGTTTCTTACCGTACCACAACTCATAGGGAGTGTTTAAGGTCTTTGACCGTAAATAAACACGATTGATCAAGTAGAAAGCCGTAAAGACAGCCTCACCCCAAAACCTTAACGGTAAGTTTTTGTTATGGAGCATTACCCTTGCCATTTCCTGAATGTTTCTATTCTTCCTTTCTGCCACACCATTTTCTTGTGGAGTAATAGGTGGTGAGTATTGTTGAATAATTCCCAGAGAGTCACAGTATTCAAATATTTGGTGTCTTTGAATTCAGTGGCACGATCGCTTCTAATTTTCTTTAGTTTGTGACCCTGTTCATTCTGGATTCTATTAACAATAATCTTGAACTCACTGAGTGTTTCATTCTTGTGAGCCAAAAATGCCACCCAGGTGAATCTGGTGTAATCATCCACCATAACCAAAGCATATTTCTTTCCATCCACCGTAGATTATTGAATTGGGCCGAAGAGATCCATATGAATTAAATCAAGTGGAGATTTGGTGAGAATATCTCGAGATGATTTGTGTGGAACTCTCGTTTGTTTACCCTTTTGACAGGCACCACATACACCCTCAACATTAACATTGATTTTGGGAACGCCTCTAAAAAGTTCTTTGTTAATGATCTTAGTTAGAAGACGATAATTGATGTGACCAAAACGCTCATGCCAAAGATGAGTAGATTCCACCTTAATCAAATTGCAATAATTATTGAACTTAGTATCTAGAAGATAGCAGTTATTTTTGCCACGTGATCCTTGAAAAATCACTTTTCCAGATTTGTCGACAATGTCACATCCATTAGCATTGAAGACAACCTTATGGCCTTTGTCACAGATTTGACTGACAGAAAGAAGATTAGCAGTCATACCTTCAATGTATATGACATCATGTATTTTAGGAACGCCGGGTAATTTGATCATCCCCTTCTTGCTTATGTAGTAGTAGCTTTCATCTCCAAAAGTTACAGGTCCACCATCAAAATCACTTGTATTGATAAACCATGAGAGATCTCCAGTCATATGCCTGCTACATCCACTATCAAGGAACCATTGAAAAGGTGATGTTGACTTTAGAGCAAAGGCTCCCACACTAGCACTACTAACCACATTTGGCTTTCTTGTTAGTGTTGAATGTCTTTTAAGAGTAGACAAAAGTTGTACAACTTTCTTTTGAAGATTACAAGCAACTTTTAATCTTTTCTTGAAAGGAAAACAAACATGTTGAAAGTGATCATGAGAACCACAAAACAAGCATGTATCAACATCATTACCTTTGTTCGAGAAATTCTGAGCACTATCAGGATTCACAAAGCCTAGACCTTGCTTATCACCTGATTTACGGCAATTCTTCAAGGAAGAGTTAGAGGAGTTATTTAAGACCATAGAAGATGATTTTACAAATTTAAAATCTTTAAGTTTTGTAATTTCTGCAACAAGATCAGAGTTGATCCGGATTTGTTCATCTAACTTCTTCTGGAGGTCAACTACCTCTTCAGAGCGTTCTCGAAGCTCAGAATTTTTGATATAAGCTTCGCAATGAAGACAATTAAATTTTCTTATCAAACGAAGTTTTTCGAGAGAAAGAATATTGATGAGTTTTTTTAAATAAGGATACTCAACCTTATCGATGGTTTTTAGAACACGCTCGATGTTGAGTTTATCCATTTCTGGTGAAGCGTTTTCATAGACAATATTGTCCATCATCAGATCGCTACAAACACATACTTATAAGGTCTTAACGTGTTTGCCTGCTCTGATACCAATTGAAAATGCGGGGGTACAACAACTACACCCAACAATTCGTTTGGCAATCTGAGAGGACTTACTCCAATATACGTTCTAGAAAATCAACTAGACAGTCAGACTCAATCTAGAGAAAAGTATATATAAGAGTTTATGTCTCTAACTCTTAATTCAATCTGCAATCAGCAAATAAATTTGTGAGCCCGATTGAATATAAGAGAAGTAACTCTAACAGTACAAAAGACCAATGTTCAAGGATCAATCAATTTCAATCAACAACCAAAGGTTGGATTTCCTAATTGATCGATACAACGCACAACCTGTGATATTTCAATTATATTACAAAATATAATGCGGAAAATAAATAACACAGACACCAGAATTTTGTTAACGAGGAAAACCGCAAATGCAGAAAAACCCTGGGACCTAGTCCAACTTTGAACACCACACTGTATTAAGCCGCTACAGACACTAGCCTACTACCAATGAACTTCGGACTGGACTAAAGTTGAACCCTAATCAATCTCACACTGATTCAAGGTACAGTTGTGTTCCTTACGTCTCTGATCCCAGCAGGATACTATGTACTTAATTTCCTTAGCTGATCTCACCCACAACCAAGAGTTACTACGACCCAAAGTCGAAGAATTGATAAAAAAAATCTGTCTCACACAGAAAAGACTATTGGAATAGATAAATATGTCTCCCACAGAAATACCTATGAGTTTTTGTTCCGTCTTTTGATAAATCAAGGTGAACAGGAACCAATTGATAAACCGGTCTTATATTCCCTAAGAACAGCCTAGTATTATCAATCACCTCTCAATAATCTTAATCGATTAACGAAACAAGATATTGTGGAATCACAAACGATGAGACGAAGGTGTTTGTGATTACTTTTCTATCTTGCCTATCGGAGATATAAATCTCAAGCCAATCTTACGATTACACTGAACACACGATAGAAACAGCAAGATCAGATCACGCAACTACAAAGAAAATAGTTGGGTCTAGCTTCACAATCCCAATGAAGTATTTAAGTCGTTAACCTACGGGGTCTCGTGAGAAACCTAAGGTTAAAGGAGAATCGACTCTAGCTTATGCAACTAGTAACACACAGAAGTGTGGGGATTAGGTTTTCCAGTTTCTAGAGTTCTCCTTTATATAGTTTTAAAATTAGGGTTTGCAATCTAAGTTACCTTGGTAACAAAGCATTAAATATTCACCGTTAGATGAAAAACCTGATTCAACCAAGCTAATATCTTTCAACCGTTAGATCGAACTTAGCTTGTTACACACAAATGAAATATACCCTCATTTAGGTTTATGTAACTGTACCTAAACGTGTACACCATGTTGGCTCAACAATTGTTATCCGAGGTTAGCCATATGAACACTCTCATATCAACCTTGTTCATCTTAATCATAACTAGTTCAAATGACTCAAATGAAACTAGTTAAAGAGTTGTTCAATTGTTATATTCTCATAGAAGTATATGATGTGAATTTTAAGTTGTAGTGAAAGTGGTGAGTAAAGTTCGTTCAACTCGGGCTTGTGAAGGATTTTTTTAGAAGTAAATAAAATTGTTTCAATAATAATAAGAAAGTACCAAGACTCTGGATTCCACCATTGACCAATTAATCGATAAACTCTAATCAATATTCGTGCAATATTCTTCGTTTAAGTGATTCTAATATTTGCCTCTGATAGATTTTTGAAGTAGTAGTTGTAATCACAAAGCATGAAACATCAAAAGTGTCAAAACCTAGCATGTTCCATCAAAACAATTCACAACCACTCAATAAAAATCAATTTTTCTTTTAAGTTCTATGCAAAAAAATCATGTAAAATAATTGCAATAAATAATAAAAATAGAATTATACCACTTTTCATGGAACAATGGCTTCCTCCGTCGCCTCGGCTAAGGGGTTTAGCTCCTCATATTAATCTCTTGCTCAAAATACATCTTTGGTGTTCAAAAGTTGATTAAAAGAGTGAAAAGTTCTAAACAGCGGGTTCTGTAACGAATATAATTGTTACGAAACCTATTTCTACAGCGGAACTGTTGCGAAGCGAAGATAACTGTTGCAAAAATTGTTACAAAAGGTTTAAAGTTTGAAAGTTACGGTCACAGAATCTGCGACTTTCTTTTTCTGCTGTTTATGTTCTTCTTCTTCTCCGGCCACGGCTTGCACCAGCAGAAACGTGATTTCTTCCAATGGTTTTTCTAGCTTCTCTAAGGCTCTAAACTTCCCCTAACTTCTTCCTCTCCTTCCTAGGACCCTAACCAACCCTTTTATACATAGTAGAGCAAAGAAAATTCGAGAATAAACTTGGTTTTTTCCTCCACAGCAAGCTTCGATATTTCCTTTTTTTTTTTCTGTTTCACGTGCATTCGATCAATAAAAGCTCTCCAAACTCCTCCCTTGATAGAAACAAGTCTTTAAGAAGAGTTTCCTTCCACTTCTACACGTAAGTTTCCAAGAATAAACCAAGAAACTTGCCCAAAATAAACCATGATATTTTTGGAAAGTTTTCGCTTCCAATTCGAGTTCTAGCCACTTTGGATCCATTACAACACCCTTACCTTGCCTGTTAGGTCCATAGGAACAAACCCAATCAAATTAAGCCCTTTAATCTCCCTAAAAATCGATCAAAAATTCATCCCAAAAATCGTCTGTGAGAAAAAACGAATTCCCGCCATTTTTGAATATTTGAAAACGTGAAGAAATTTGTCCTCCCCCTATCCAGTCTCGGTCTGTGCTTAGCAGCTGCCTGAATGGGTTACCCCTTATCCAAAGTGAGAGTCCGAATAGCAAATGTCCTCCCAGGAGCCTTTAACAACTTTTCGAGCCAATTTTCCCGCAAGAGCCCATTTTTCCAAAAACACCTACAAGGGGGTAAAATACCAAAATTAGTACAGAAATGGGTACTAACACTATACATAAAAGAGATGAAAATAGACACATAAATGCGTCTATCAGTATACAAGAACATAATTGAAGCAAAATCAGTTTGATTCACTCGAATAAATTCATGAACATTATAGCCACGGTTTGCAAAGATTGCATTCCTTATTATATAAATGTTTAAGTTCATGTACACAACCGATTTTATAACTTTAACCTTCAAGTATGCAAACTGGTACGCATACTTGAAATACCCAGACCAAGATTTGGTTTCTCCAGTACGCAAACGGGTACGCGTACTTCCAATCCCAGGAGAAATATTAGGACATGAACCTTACACCAGTACGCGAACGGGTGCGCATACTTAGGTTCCCAGATTTCTCAAGCCAACAAGTACGCGTACGGGTACGCATACTATGGTTCTCGGACATGGATTACATATGTGCAAGAGTATAAAACATTTCATATTCAATAATGGTTAAGTGTTTTAAACTCTTATTTCAATCATTGAAACTTTCTTAGAGGATGACAATAGCCGTTTTTACACACTATTAGCATCAAAGCAATTTTCAAGTTATTGAAATAATCATAACGAAACATTCCAAGTCTACACCAAATGATTGTATCACACAAACCATGTAAGATGTTACTCGGCAATTTTCACATGATCATATTTTGACTTGCGTCAAGAATATAAGATGAACTTTGTCGAAACGAAAGCTTGCCAACACATATTCCGAGAAATATGTAAGCGAGTTAAACTCGACTCGAAATCTCAAATGTGTATAATAGAAAACTATATCGTAACACGACTTATGTCTCAATATAGGAGATAGAGTAGAAATAGACTTTCCAAGTGATAGATGAGTTTCAGTCTCCACATACCTTTTGTTGATGAAGTTCCACAAGCTCCCCTTAGTAGTTCTTCGTCTTCCATTGATGAACGTCGTGAAGTCTAATGCTCAACTACACAAACATTCTTGATATAGCAAAGCATGCGAGTTCGACCGAGCAGTGCTCTAACAATGAGAATATAGCAATTGAACAACTCTTTAACTAGTTTCATTTGATCCAACCGAGTGTACATGTTTAGGTACGGTTACTCAAACCTAAATGAAGGTACATTTCATTTGTTTATAACAAGCTAAGTTCGATCTAACGGTTGAAAGATATTAGCTTGAATCTAATCAGGTTTTAATCTAATGGTGAATATTCAATGCTTGTTTGTCAATGTTAAAATTGACAAAGGGGGAGATTGTTAGAGCATTGCTCGGTCGAACTTGCAAGCGTTTCTATCTCAAGCTTGTTTGTCAATGTTAGTGACCAAAACTATAAGTTTTGATTTCTAGTCTACTTATAGTGATGTCTCGGACTACGATAAATTGTGTAGTTGAGCATTAGACTTCGGGGCGTTCATCAATGGAAGACGAAGAACTACTAAGGAGAGCTTGTGGAATTTCATCAACAAAAGGTATATGGAGACTAAAACTCATCTATCATTTTGAAAGCCTATTTCTACTCTATCTCCATATTGAAACAAAAGTCGTATTACTATATAGTATTCGATTATATACATTTGAGATTTCGTGCTGAGTTTAACTCGCTTACATATTTTTCGAAATATGTGTTGGTAAGCTTTCGCTTCAACCAAGTTCATCTTATATTCTTGACGGAATTCAAAAGATGATCATGTGAAAATCGCCGAGTAACATCTTACATGGTTTGTGTGATACATTAATTTAATGTAGACTTGGAATGTTTCGTTATGATTATTTCAATAACTTGAAAATCGCTTTGATGCTAATAGTGTGTGAAAACGGCTATTGTCATCCTCTAAGAAAGTTTCAATGATTGAAATAGAGTTTAGAACACCTAACCATCATTGGATTATAAACATAGTGTGCATTCTTGCATGTATGTGATCCATTACCGGAACTATAGTATGCATACCCATATGCGTACCTGTTTGTTGTGAAATTCCGAGTACCTAAGTACACATACCCGTACGCGTAATGGCGAAGGGTTTAGGTCCGGAAATTTCTGCTGTGTTTGGAAGTATGCGTACCCATTTGCATACTGGCGAACCCAAACTCAGACCGGCTACTTTAAATATGCGTACCCGTTTCCATACTTAAGTGGTTAAAGTTCTAAAATCTGTTTGTTCATGAAATAATACATTTATATAATAAGGAATGCATTCTTTGCAAACAGTGGCTATAATGTTCATGTATTGATTCGAGTGAATCAGACCGATTTTGCTTCAATTGTGTTCTTGTATACTTCTATGAGAATATAACAATTGAACAACTCTTTAACTAGTTTCATTTGAGTCATTTGAACTAGTTATGGTTAAGATGAACAAGGTTGATATGAGAGTGTTCATATAGATAACTTCGGTTAACTACTGTTGAGCCAACATGGTGTACACGTTTAGGTACGGTTACCTAAACCTAAATGAAGGTACATTTCATTTGTGTAAAACAAGCTAAGTTTGATCTAACGGTTGAAAGATATTAGCTTGAATCTAATCAGGTTTTCATCTAACAGTGAATATTGAATGCTTTGTTACCAAGGTAACTTAGATTGAAACCCTGATTTGAAAACTATATAAAGGAGAACTCTAGCAACTGGGAAACCTAATCCCCACACCTCCTGTGTGATACTAGTTGCGACTAGATTCGATTCCCCTTTAACCTTAGGTTTTCACGAAACCCTGTAGGTTAACGACTTAAAGACTTCATTGGGATTGTGAAGCCAGACCCAACAATTTTCTCTGTAATTGCATGTTCTGATCTTGCCTTGTTCTATCATATTGAGTACTATCTTCTCTAATATTTGCTCGAGATTGATTCTCTGATAGGCAAGATAAAAAGTAGTCGCAAACATCTTCTTTTCATCATTTGTGATTCCACAATATCTTGTTTCGCTACCATACGATTAAGATTATTGTGAGGTGATTGATAATACTAGGCTGTTCTTCGGGAATATAAGTCCGGCTTATCAATCTGTTCATGTGCACCTTGATTTATCAAAAGATGGAACAAAAATTGTAGGTGTTTCTGTGGAGACAAATTTATCTATTCCAATAGACTTTTCTGTGTGAGACAGATTTGTCTATCAAGTCTTCGACTTTGGTTCATATCAACTCTTGGTTGTGGGTGAGATCATCTAAGGGAATCAAGTGCGTAGAATCCTGCTGTGGTTCAGAGACGTAAGGAGCGCAACTGTACCTTGATTAGTGTGAGATTGATTAAGGATCAACTACATTCCAGTCCAAAGTTCATCGCTAGTAGGCTAGTGTCTGTAGTGGCTTAATACAGTGTGGTGTTCAAAGCTGGACTAGGTCCCGGGGTTTTTCTGCATTTTCGGTTTTCCTCGTTAACAAAATTCTGATGTCTATGTTATTTCTTTTCCGCATTATATTTTGTTATATAATAAAAATATCACAGGTTGTGCGTTAAGTTCAATCAATTGTGAATCCAACCTTTGGTTGTTGATTATATTGATTGTCACTTGAACATTGGTCTTTGGTACCGTTCAAGTTGTTTCACATAATAATCAGGCTCACGGATTTCTATCTGTTTGATTTGCTAATTACATTGTGGAACAGAGATATAAACTCTTTGATATACTTTTCTATAGATTGAGTCTGACTGTCTAGTTGATTCTCTTTAAAATATATTGGAGTTTGTCTATTCAGATTGTCGAACGAAATATTGGGTGTGGTTGTTAGACCCCCGCTTTTTCAGGTGTGAACGATCCTTGTAATTGGTGTGACCGATCACAAAAGAGTTGTGTAATTGATCCTTGTAACTGGTGTAACTGGTCCTGGTAATTGGTGTAACCGATCCTGGTAACTGGTGTGACCGATCACAAGCAATACCATGAGTATATGGTAACCGGTCCTGGTAATTGACGTAACCGATCCTGGTAATTGATGTAACCAGACCCAGTAACTTGTGTGTTCGATCACAAGTAATCCATATTGAGGTAGAATCGATCCTAGTGATTGGTAGAACCGATTGAACCCATGATTGTGATTTGATACTTGATCAATCACATAGTTGGCTTGGAATACAGATGAACCAATTCTAAAGATGTCAACATACTTTGAACACGAACAGTAACTATTATCTTTTATTGTTCAAAGATATTCCTTAATTACTCAAGGAAATCCCGGTCCGAAATAAATTAAGAATCTTTTAATTATGGTTGATAGTTTTATATGCTTTAATTACCAGCAATTAAATGCATATCTCTAGATAATAAAAATTAGTAATGTGCATTTACTAATTGGAGATTTTCTATTGAGAGATTTCGGAAAATATTGGACAAAGCATTTCCAGGAATTATGAAAACCGATTTGGGCATTTATTGCATATCTTGAGAATATTCGGTTTTTGAAATTCCTTGGTGTCCAAACATCTTTGGTCTATAAATACCTAAGTTTTCATTTCTATCAAACTATCCTAAGAGCCAGGCAAACTTCATCTTTTTGTTGTTTCTGGTGGAGCCGTCTATCCGGAGAGGAAAGTAACCTAATTAAGCGAAATCTCTTACGACCGCTTGTTTAAAGACTTCTGTGGGATCAAGAAGCTCTACGAGTACCGTTGGTGGGAAACTAGATAATTGCAGTTTATTAGTTTTCGATTGATTTGATTTACTAACGGTTTTTGAACTTTGATTGCACCTAGTTTTTTTATTCTTGAGAATCTTCTCTTCTGATATAAGATTCACCTAAATTAGATAGAAGTGTCGACGGGATCTTTAGAACTGTTTGTAGATCTAAAGACATCTTGTGATAATCCATTTTTAACAGACTCCGTTCTGTGCGTGATTGATCACAAGAGATTCAAGTGGTGTTGTGCAGGTTTAATTGAAGATTAAAGAAGATTTGAAGACAAAGAAGATTTCTTATTGGTTTCTCATATCTTTGTGTAGCACAAACCTTGATCGGCTGGGATCCAAATAGAATCTGATTTATTCGATTGATTAGTTGCGTAAGATCGAAATCGCTTTATAGTTCCTTGTTGGATTCTATATTGATTGATTGCAAATCTAAACTCTGCTACTTTGGTAGTTGTTGGATAGATTGATCTAACCAGGCAAAGGAGTTTATTAGTTTAAACGAAAGAGCCTTTGCATATGACTTGAGATATCTTCATCTGAAAGAATCAAGAGAGTTATTAGCAAACAGATTTGTTGTTCCTTTACTGTTTTGAATACGATCCAAAGGAATTGTTCCAGTGCGGCACTTATTGAAAGTCGAAAGCGCAGGGATACTGAAGAAACTAAGTGAACTAGGTTTAGTTGCTTGGTCTCAACTATACAAAGTTGGTTTAGATTTTGTATAACGGCTTAATTCTGAGAGTTTTCAATTCTGGACTTGGTCCCGGGGGTTTTCTGCATTTGCGGTTTCCTCGTTAATAAAATCTTATTGTGTCTTTTACTTTTTTATTTCCGCAATTAGAGTTGTTTATTATAATTAAAAGTAAAATACACAAATGTTAACTCCGTATTACTTGATAGTGATCCTATAGAGTTTGGTTAAGTCCGAACCTATTATCAAGTAATCACACTTTGATTGTTGTATTGTCTCGATCTCGTATCCATAGACGATCACACAAAGTGTGAATACCGATTTGTCGTATTGTCTCGACTTTGTCCATAGACAATCACTTTCGGTAAGAGGAATTATAGGTGGATAATTTAAAGATTGTTGTGTATTTGGGTACCCTTGTCTTTTCAATTGGTATCAGAGCAGGAAAACAAGAAAAGATCTAACAATCTGTGTTTGGTGCGATCCGACCTATAAGAAATGAACTCGAGTTCACATGAATCGATTTCAGATAACGTACCGCCAAGATTTGACGGAACAAACTATCTATGGTGGAAATCTGCTATGAGATCTTTTGTTTAATCACGAGACTTTAATACTTGGCTATTAGTCGTCGATGGTTATAATCGCCCGAAAGTATAAAATTCGGAAACTGAGTTTAAACGCTTAGTGGATTATATTAGTGAATAAATGGCTTTTGCAAAGCAGAATTTAGATGGTTTGAATGCTATTATACATGCTGTAAGTCGTGATCTACAACATCATGTATCAACATGCCAAACTTCAAATGAAGCTTGGGATAATCTTCAGATCGTATTTGAAGGTAAGAAATCAGAGAAAGCAGCTAGACTTCAAACTCTTACTTCTGATTGGGAAAACCTTCGAATGGACGACAACGACACTTTTGAAGAGTTTCATATTAAACTCTCTGGGATAGTTAATGCTTCTTTCTCTCTTGGAAAGACTATTTCTGAAAAAGATATAGTGTGCAAAATTCTCAGATTGTTGCCATCTAGATACGAATCTAAGAACCATGCAATCATAGAAGCAAATGATATTTCAACACTCTCACGAAGCACACTCGTTGGAAATTTAAAGATCTTTGATCATGAATCACAGTCTATTCAATCTAAAGGAATTGCTTTTAAAGCTGCAAAATTTCCAAAAGCCCCAATGGAGAAAGATAGATTGATGGATGATTCTGATGAACTGATTGCAGAAAATTATGGTGATGAAATTGAACAATCATTATCATTAATCACTAGATATTTTCGAGATCTCATAAAGAAAATAAATAAGAGATTCATAAAAGATGCTCATCGATCTTCTCGACCCCTTGATCGAGTTCCTGTCAAGAACAAGAAAGATCAGGAAGAAGATGATGAATATCATCCTTAGTGCTTTAAGTGTAAAGGTTTTGGTCATATGGCTAAAGACTGTCCTAATCTTAGAAAATACACTGGGAGAAAGGCATTGGATGTAACTCTAGATGAGACCTCTGATTCATATGATTCTGAAGAAGAAGAAACATCTAATATTGCATTAGTTGTCAATATAATTCCCTCCTCCTCCATTAGTGATTTAACCATTTTAAAAATGGATATGTTGATGTTATTTCAATTTTGTTGTAGTAAAAGGTTCGTTGAGACTTGTGAAAGCAATTGATTTTAGACTTATTTAAACTAAAAATAGAGAAAATTTAATTCCAAATTTGATTTCAAGATTGAAAATAACCAAGACACTAGATTCCACTATTACACATGAATGAATGATGGTAAAAATTCCAAAACTCTAATTATCTTTTAAATCTCTTATTTCTTAATTCATAAATAATCAGGCATATTCTCAAACATTAATTGTATTCCCTAAGCATAGATTATCTAAACAAAGTATAACCTATCTAATTGAATCACAACTAATTAAGAAAATAATGCAAACAATTAAAATTCTGCAAAGCAGTGATTGAGTAAATTATAAAATACAAATTAGAGAAAAATAGAATAGTTACCAATTATT
>JAJJMB010012161.1:1758266-1794675 GCA_023531105.1 Papaver atlanticum
GAAAAATAGAATAGTTACCAATTATTCATGCATAAATAGCTTCCTCCATGCCTTGGTTACGCGAGAATTAGCTCATCATCATGGAAACATGCTCAAAATTCATCTTTATTGCTCAAAAATGGTGTTCACAATAATGAAATGGGAGAAAAACAATAAAACCGGGTTTGTAACACTTTTATTTGTTACAAACTGAGCTGTTACAGAGAACGATAAAACTGAAGTGTTGTTGTCACTGTAGCAATACGACCCACAAGCAATTGTCGTTGTCACTGTTGGAAAACGACGGTTCGGCGTGCGTCTTATGTTCTTCGTGTTTTTCACAACAACAGAAAATGGAGTTTTTCTTCCACTTGATTTCTCGACTCTCTGGTTCTTCTTAACTCCTCCCAACTCTCCGTCCCCCTTGTATGGTACTAAGGAAACCTATTTATACCCGAAAGATGCATCGAATCTCCTCCATAACTTCACAAATTCTTCTCTTTATTATTTTTATTCTCACGACAATAATTTCCTGTTTTAGCTTCTCCACGCGTTTGCAGCTGTATTTCTTTCCTTCTATACCTTCTTCACGCTCCAGAATATCGATTAAGTCGCCCCTTATCCTGCCTGAGGGTGCGAATAACACTTGCCCTGGGGTGCAAATAGTAATTTTGGGGCGTAAATAGTAATTTTTATTGGGTTCTTCCGGCACATTTTTGGGATGCTTCCGGTGCATTTCTGGGGTGCCTTTAGTACTTTATCTTGGGATGTAAAACACCACTTTTCGAACCAATTTCGCCGCAAGAGCTTATTTCTCTATAAATACCTACAAAGACATAAAATAACAAAATAAATACAAAATCGAGCACTAAAAATATATACAATTGAGACATATTAGACACATAAATGCGTCTATCAAATACCCCCAAACTTATTATTTGCTTGTCCCGAGCAAATTTAATCTACAAAAAAAAATTCCTAACTCACTGTCGCAGGCATCGCGATTGCACTTAGCGTGTGCAACAAGCCTTTGAACCCCTAGGTGGCCCTAGTGGCCGAGTTATAGTCTCGGGAGGGTTTACAAGAGGTGTACCCACAAAACCTTTACTCCAGACCCTAGCTATCTACGCAGAACCTTGGAATGCACTAAAGAACCTCCTTGGTTGGCATACTTATTGATTACGGGAGGAAGTACCCTGATGTGAAATTCCAATTGCTGTACACGAGTTTGCACTCAAGCATACTAAAATTCATATATAAGTGATAGAGCTATACTCAGATAGTCGCACTATGGACATCAATATCCGAAATCAAACAAATCACATGAATAGATTAAGAAGATGGATATAGAAATGGATGGTTGCGAATGGACTTCAATGCCAAGACTAACCTATGACTTAGTGGATTGAGATACTGGTCTGGACTAATATCAACACAACTGGCATATACAAGGGAACCAGTGGTCGATAATCCTAAATCTACATCAACTCAGCTGTCACATGCAAGGGAACCAGTGGTCGACTTTATAATAAACCTTTTTTTTTTAACGACATGATTAGATCTTTTGGATCCAAGCGCATGCTTCTTGTCAGCAGATTACATGTTAATTCCCGTGGATCCTCCGTTCCATACTTGTTTAGGCGACGGAGAAAGGGAGAATACACACATATTGCTATCCAAGTGTTATTCCGATTGGTCTGGTTTTTTTTTTTTTTTTTTTAGTAACTCAATCACTCTATTTCAACCCAGCAGACATCAACATAAAAATTTGCAAAAAAAACCCAGAAGTAATAAGATGATTCCAAGATACGGTGAAACTATCATGTTATTTCTAACACCTGAGCTCTGTGCTTTTATGAATAGACTCTTTAGATGTTTCCATCTACTCAGATTGGTTCCTCAACTCCTATAATCAAGATGCTTCCATCCACTTAGATTGGTTAGTGCTATCCTTAATAGGCATAAATTTCTAGGCTCTGGAGTTTATTTATTGCAACAAAAAGGTAACAAAACGTTTCTACCCCACCCCCAAACTTAAATCTAACATTGTCCTCAATGTTTCTTATTAAAGAATAGTACCGAAAGTATAAATAACATGAGGAATCAGTAAAGAGATAAGTCGGAAAGATAGTACCTGGATGAAGTGGAATCAAAAACCTACAAAAATAATATACAACATACAAACCGCCTCGATGGTCAATCAAGGTAAACAGGGTCCTCCAGAGGGACCTCCTCAACATCACCTGTAGGAAAAGGCTCTAAAAAGGGCTTCAATCTCTGACCGTTAACCTTTGAAGAACTACTACCGTCTGGTGTCTGTATCTCAATAGCGCCATGAGGAAAAACTGTACGGACCACAAAGGGACCGGTCCACCGAGAGCGCAACTTCCCGGGAAATAAATGCAAACGAGTGTCATACAGAAGAACTTTTTGACCTGGAGAAAATGACTTTCGTAAAATATTCTTATCATGCACAAGTTTCATTTTGTTCTTATACTCCTTAGCACTATCGTATGCATCTCTACGAATCTCGTCCAACTCATTGAGCTGGAGCTTTCTGTGAGATCCTGCCTTGTCAAGTGAAAAATTTAGTTGCTTAACAGCCCAATATGCTCTATGTTCTAACTCAACAGGTAAGTGACATGCCTTGCCATACACAATTCGATAAGATGACATTCCAATGGGGGTCTTAAACGCAGTACGGTAAGCCCATAAGGCATCAGTAAGCCTAGACGACCAGTCTTTCCGATTAGGATTGACTGTTTTCTCTAATATACGTTTTATCTCCCTATTGGAAACCTCTACCTGACCACTAGTCTGTGGATGATACGAGGTAGCTACTTTATGTGTAATACCATATTTCTTCATCAAAACCCTAAAAGGTCCATTACAAAAGTGCGACCCCCCATCACTAATTATAGCTCGCAGTGTACCAAAACGTGTAAGTATATTATCTTTCAAGAACCCAATCACAACCCTATGGTCATTGGTTTTACACGCAACCGCCTCAAAACACTTAGAAACATAGTCTACAGGGACAAGGATGTATAGGTTACCAAAAGAATTAGGAAACGGACCCATAAAGTCAATACCCCACACATCAAAGACCTCAATAACTAAAATATGGTTCAAGGGCATCATGTTCCTACGGGAAATGGTTCCTAATTTCTGGCAACGTTCACAAGTAACACAGTAACTGTGGGAATCTTTAAACAACAAAGGCTAATAAAATCCACACTTCCATATCTTAGCAGCAGTCTTCTTAGTACTAAAGTGACCCCCACAAGCATGATCATGACAAAAAGAAATAATACTGGACTGATCAATCTCAGGTATACATCTCCTAATAATCTGGTCTGGACAATACTTAAACAAATAAGGATCATCCCAAAAGAAGTTCTTAACCTCAGCTAAAAATCTAGAACGATCTTATTTACCCCAATGTTGGGGCATTCGATCAGTAACAAGATAGTTCACTATATTCGCATACCAAGGTAATTGGGAAACAAAGAACAGTTGTTCATCAGGAAAACTATCTCTAACAGGAGGGGAATCATCAGGGGTATCCACAACAAGCCTAGACAAGTGGTCTGCTACTACATTTTCTGCACCTTTTTGTCTCTAATGTCTAAGGAAAATTCCTACAACAATAGGATCCATCTAATCAATCTAGGTTTTGTATCCTTCTTGGAAAGAAGATACTTCAAAGCAGCATGATCAATGAAGATTATGACCTTAGAACCTAAGAGATAGGGTCTAAACTTATCTAAGGAGAACACAATGGCTAACAGTTCCTTCTCTTTAGTAGTATAGTTCAACTGGACATCATTCAGAGTTTTTCTAGCATAGTAAATCACATGGAGTAATTTGTTTTCTCGCTGACCTAGCACAACACCAATAGCAAAATCTGAAGCATAACACATGATCTCAAAGGGTAGGTTCCAGTTGGGTGCCTGGACTATGGGGGCGGTAGTGAGTAAAGTCTTAAGCTTCTCAAAAGCCTCTAAACAAGCATCATCAAAGACGAACTTAACATCTTTTGCAAGCAAATTGCAAAGAGGTCTAGAAATCAAGCTAAAATCCTTAATGAATCGACGATAAAAACCTACATGCCCTAAGAATGACCTAATATCTCTTACGGTTTTTGGGACCTGTAAAGTCTTAATAAGGTCAACTTTGGATTTATCTACCTCTATACCCTTAGAAGATACGATATGCCCTAAAATAATTCCTGAACGAACCATGAAATGACATTTCTCCCAATTAAGCACTAAATTCTTATCCTTACACCTAGTCAAAACTAATGACAAATGATGCAAGCACTCATCAAAAGATGAACCAAACACTGAAAAATCATCCATAAAGACCTCTAAGAACCGTTCTACCATGTCATAAAATATGCTCATCATACAACGCTGAAAAGTCGCAGGGGCATTACAAAGCCCGAAAGGCATACGTTTATACGCAAAGGTACCAAAGGGACAGGTAAAAGTAGTTTTTTCTTGGTCTTCAGGGGAAATAACGATCTGATTATATCCGGAGTAGCCATCTAAGAACAAGTAGTGACTATGTCCAGCTAATCTCTCTAGCATTTGGTCGATGAAAGGAAGGGGAAAGTGGTCCTTCCTAGTGACCTTGTTCAATTTCCTATTGCCAATACAAATACGCCAACCCGTGGTCACTCGGGTTGGGATTAACTCATTGTTCTCATTATGGACTACAGTAATACCAGATTTCTTGGGGACAACCTGAACATGGCTGACCCACTTGCTGTCTAAAATAGGGTAGATAATGCCTGCATCTAACAACTTAAGAACCTCGGTTCGAACTACCTCTTTCATATTAGGGTTTAGTCGACGTTGCATCTCCCTAGAAGGTTTGGTATCTTCCTCTAAATAAATCTGATGCATACAAACAGTAGGACTTATACCCTTAATGTCTGATGTGGTCCATTCTAAAGCTTCCTTGTTGTTTTGAATGACGGTTACTAGCCTACTTTCCTGATCATTATCCAAGTTGGATGCTACAATCACAAGTAAAGTTTCTGATGGGCCTAAAAACACATACTTCAAGGTATCTGGTAATGGTTTAAGGTCCAACTTAGGAGGCTCTTCTAACGAAGGAACTAGAGTAGACTCAGAAACTGGTAGTGGTTCGAACTTAGGTTTCCAAACATTACTAGTGTCCAACAAAGGGGTTGAATCTAACAAAGCATTCACCTCATTAATCACATTATCATCATCAAAATCAATCCCAAAGTGGGCTAGGCATTTCTCTAGTGGATTTTTTAACAAAGTGTTTGGTAATGACTCCTCGACTAATGTTCCTATCATGTTGACCTCTTCTATGCTCGAGTCATCTAGTTCATAGGGTAGCTTACTAATATGAAAAATGTTCAGATCAATGGTCATGTTACCAAAAGATAAATTCATAATACCGTTTCGATAGTTGATGATCGCATTAGATGTAGCTAAAAACGGGCGACCTAGAATTACCGGTATCTGGTACTCTGGGTCAGGGACAGGTTGGGTATCTAGGATAAAAAAATCCACTGGATAAATAAACTTGTCGACCTCAATAAGAACATCCTCGATCACACCACGAGGAATTTTCACGGACCTATCAGCTAACTGAAGTGTTATCTGGGTAGGTTTCATCTCACCAAGTCCTAGCTTAAGGTACACATGGTATAGGAGTAAGTTTACACTGGCTCCTAAGTCAAGCAGCGCTTTCTCAACATGGTATTTCCCTATTGTGCAAGCAATGGTAGGGGAACCTGGGTCTTTATACTTAGGAGTAGTGGTGTTCTGAATAATAGAACTCACATGACTAGCTAGGAAGGCTTTCTTCTGGACACTAAGCTTACGCTTTCGTGTACACAAGTCTTTAAGGAACTTGGCATAAGCGGGAATCTGCTTAATCGCATCTAATAAAGTAAGGTTGATAGTAACCTGCTTAAAAACCTCCAATATATCATTAAAGTTGGACTCCCTCTTAGTTGGAACTAGCAGATGTGGGAATGGGGCTCTTGGAACAAAGCCGGGCTCAACAGGACCCTCATTGGTTCCTTTGGAGACTCTATCAGTCTCTTCATTTTCTTGATCGGAAAAGTGAACTACAGCATGTTCACTGTCAGGCATTGCAACCTTGTTGTCAACTTTCTTTCCACTCCTAAGGGTTGTAACAGAATTCACATGACGATACGATTTCTCTCCTTTAGGGTTAGGATCAGTATGACTAGGGAACTTTCCGTCATCTCTCTCACTTAAAATCTTAGCCATTTGGCCAACTTGAAGTTCTAACTTAGCAAGAGTCTTGGCACTATGTTGAAAATTCTGCTTGGTTTCCTCTTGAAAACTAGCCTGGTTCTTTATTAACATTTTTTGGGTCTGTGCGAACATGTCTTGGCTCTTTTTTAATATACTAAGAGATTCCTCTAAGCTAGTTATTCTATTATCAGAAGGGTTTTGGAATTGGGCTTGACCTGAAGAGTTCTTATTATAACCAAAACCTGGGGGAAGCTGAGAATTACTAGACTGGCCTTGACTATGTTCTTTAGACCAAGAGAAATTAGGATGGTTTCTCCAACCAGGGTTGTAGGTCTCCGAGTACGGGTCAAACTTCTGACGGTTTTCAAATCTAGCGTTGTTATAGACAGCATGGGCTTGCTCTTCACTAACTTGACCTTCCCAAAATGAGTTATTGGGTTCTATTCCACAACTATAGACTTGAGAGGCTCTAATCCTATAATCAGGTTCAACAAAAGACCTATGTTTAGACTGATTCAATTCCAAAGCTTCTAACCTTCTAGACAAAGCAGTAAACTTAGCATCTGACCCAAAGCTTGTATCTACCACATTGGTGCTACTTCTATTGACCAAGAGTCTTTTAGGGGGTTCAACACAAGATTCCCACTATTGGGATTTTCAGCGACAACTTCTAAGAAGGAAAATGCTTCATCAGCTTTTTTACTAGTGAACTCACCAGCGCACAAAGACTCGACCATGGCTTTGGTCGAATAGTCTAAACCATCATAAAGAATCTCTACTAGTTTCATTTTCTCAAACCCATGGTGAGGACATTGGGATAGGAGATCATTGAATCTCTCTAAAAACCTATAAAGAGATTATCCCTCTTGTTGAACACTAGCACTAATTTTCTGCCTAACAGCTGCAGTTTTATGCTTAGGGTAAAATTTCAAATAGAATGCAGCAATAAGTTCCTGCCATGTTTCTATGGATTCAGATGGTAGGTTGTTCAGCCAAATCTTGGCTTTATCTCTCAAGGAAAAGGGGAACATCCTAAGTTTCAAGACTTCGTCACTAAGGTATTTAATCTTAATTGTTCCACAAATTTCTTCAAAGTCCCTAATGTGAAAGTAAGGGTTTTCATCATCTTTTCCTAAGAATATAGGGATCATCTGAAGAATACCAGGTTTCAACTCATAATTAGCCGTAGAGGCTGGCAACTTAATGCACGATGGTCGGTTGGTCCTAGTTGGGTACATGTACTCCTTCAAAGTTGTCATTGTTTGGCACAGTAAAAATCCTAGGGGTGAATTCCTCACTAAGACTTAAATTCTCAAAACTGAAGTTTCCAAAAACAGGGCTCTCCAAAGAAGAGTCTTCGAGCTCCCCGTTTACAAAAGAAGAACCTCTAGGCTCTTCACTAATCAAACGGCCAAAAGTATCTCTTTTCCAAGCATGTTCACTAATGGACTCGAGCGATTTTGGTATACACTAAAAAAAAAAAAAAAAAAAAATCCTAAGGAAGGGAGGTTCTAAGCAAACACACAGCAGGCTGACTCCACCAAAGCAAACCTAAAGATTTCTAGCAAACAACAAGCATTATGGCTCCACTTAGATTGTTTCTAGACCAGCTTCTAATCCTTCGAAAGGGAATTCGTTACAATCTACGCAAACCTCTCTGGAATCAATCTGATTTAATGTAAGTTGAATAGAGACAAGGGAAGCTCAATGGAGCTTTGATACCCAGGCCTCACTGGCAAAACATTCACTTGGGTTACAAGGCGTCATGCTCAACTTACATTAACCATCATGAACTTCAAAGTATGCTTAAAAGAGCAATCAATATTTTTCGAACGACTTTCCTATTAAGCTCGTTACCCTATAGGTCTCGTTCTAATCAGTATTTTAAGCTTGGGTTCGCGTAGGTTGTGTGTTCCTAAGGCGGACAAGAGGGAAACGGTGATGAAATCCGAGTCCCTATCTTGATTTGGCCAGTCCTTTCCCTTTACTAGAAAATTAAACTGTTTTCAGTCCTCAACATATATGCACCTTAAGGAAGACAGTAAACCCGCTGACAGGGGATTCGCGGGTGTTTAGAAGCTTACCTCCCGTACCAGACGGGGGATGAGCCGCTGAAGTCGACTCGGGCCACTACTCCTATGTCATGTACGAACCCGAGGGGCCGAGACGATATCATAATCGTCGTCCTTCTCTGCAAACGGTTTAATATTTAAAACTACCCTTCCGTAGGGTTTAAAAATAAAAGAATAATGTCCCAAAGTCCACAGTCCACAGTCCAAAAATAAAGTGCAAAAGAAGAAAAAAAATTACAAAAAGAAAAGATATCCTAATACAATTCCTAAAAATAAAATCTAAAAACCTAATAAAATAAAATAAATTCTCTGTCTTTCTTTTCCTTTTCTTTTAGCTTTTATCTTTGGCTCCTAATCTCTTAGTCACCAAAGTCTTTGGCTTAAATTCTTTTCGGTCCAAACTCCAAACCTGTAGCACAAAGAAATATACTCAAAGAAACGTAAAATAGAACAAAGAGAAAATAATAAAAAATCTAAATAAAAAAAAAAATCTAAAAACTCTAACTTAAAAATAAGTCCCCGGCAGCGGCGCCAAAAATTGATGTTATTTCAATTTTGTTGTAGTAAAAGGTTCGTTGAGACTTGTGAAAGCAATTGATTTTACACTTATTTAAACTAAATAGAGAAAATTTAATTCCAAATTTGATTTCAAGATTGAAAATAACCAAGACACTAGATTCCACTATTACACATGAATGAATGATGGTAAAAATTCCAAATCTCTAATTATCTTTTAAATCTCTTATTTCTTAATTCACAAATAATCAGGCATATTCTCAAACATTAATTGTATTCCCTAAGCATAGATTATCTAAACAAAGTTTAACCTATCTAATTGAATCACAACGAATTAAGAAAATAATGCAAACAATTAAAATTCTGCAAAGCAGTGATTGAGTGAATTATAAAATACAAATTAGAGAAAAATAGAATAGTTACCAATTATTCATGCATAAATAGCTTCCTCCATGCCTTGGTTACGCGAGAATTAGCTCATCATCATGGAAACACGCTCAAAATTCATCTTTATTGCTCAAAAATGGTGTTCACAATAGTGAAATGGGAGAAAAACAATAAAACCGGGTTTGTAACGCTTTTATTTGTTACAAACCGAGCTGTTACAAAGAACGTTAAAACTGAAGTGTTGTTGTCTCTGTATCAATACGACCCACAAGCAATTGTCGTTGTCACTGTTGGAAAATGACGGTTCGGCGTGCGTCTTATGTTCTTCGTGTTCTTCACAACAGCAGAAAATGGAGTTTTTCTGCCACTTGATTTCTAGACTCTCTGGTTCTTCCTAACTGCTCCCAACTCTCCGTCCCCCTTGTATGGTACTAAGGAAACCTATTTATACCCGAAAGATGCATCGAATCTTTTCCATAACTTCAAAAATTCTTCTCTTTATTATTTTTATTCTCACGGCAATAATTTCCTGTTTTAGCTTCTCCACGCGTTTGCAGCTGTATTTCTTTCCATCTATACCTTCTTCACGATCCAGAATATCGATTAAGTCTTCTAAGCACGTGCAGTACACGTTTAAATTCCTCACAACTCGTGCAAGCTCATGTTTTTCCTCCAACTCCCTGTTTGGATTAAACCAAGTTATCCATCCAAATTTGATCGAAACAAACACCCATACTAGCTTTGTTAGGACATATCACAACTATCCAACGAATTTAATCCTTTTAGTCTCACCCAAACACCTTCAACTTCCGATCGAAAAATCTGTTGTTAATGAAAATATTTTCCCGCCAAAATTCATTTTTTTTGAATTCGTGAAGAAGCTGTTTGCCCCTTATCCTGCCTGAGGGTGCGAATAGCACTTGCCCTGGGGTGCAAATAGTAATTTTTGGGCGTAAATAGTAATTTTTATGGGGTTCCTCCGGCACATTTTTGGGATGCTTCCGGTGCATTTCTGGGGTGCCTTTAGTACTTTATCCTGGGGTGTAAAACACCACTTTTCGAACCAATTTCGCCGCAAGAGCTTATTTCTCTATAAATACCTACAAAGACATAAAATAACAAAATAAATACAAAATCGAGCACTAACAATATATATAATTGAGACATATTAGACACATAAATGCGTCTATCATATGTCTTCCGATATCGAAAAATCATATAATGGTAAAGGGAAAAATAAGACAAAGTATAAAACTGTCTCAAAGAACAGAAATGCTAAAAGTTTCATGTGCAACTCCAATCAATCTCAAGATACTTCGTTAATTCGAGGTAACAAGAAAAGAGTTTTTCATACGATACTAGATCAAAGATACACTGGTTGTTCCAAATCCCATGATGAGAGAAAATCTCATACTAATACCACCTAATCGGTATTAAAATTACATCCTCACCTTATGTGCCGAATCTGTGTGTGAGAAAGTAAAAATCAAGGCACTTATGTGTAGATTATGGGAACAAAATCTAGTAATTGAAAATATATTTAAGATATTCGTATTTATAGGAATATTATATTTTCGGAAGTGTGAAAAATATAAGAAGATCCTTCTCCTTCTTTGGTCATTCCTTGTCCGAACTATGAGTCAGAATCCGATGTCTTCTCTTGATAAGGTACTTGATCTGAAAGATCTCCTTAAGAATAAGTCTGCACCTTCTATTGATGTTGAGAAACCCAAGAGGAAAATCAAAGAGAGAGATTGGCTTAGCAAGAAGGAAAGAGAGAATATGCTGAAGAAATATCAGTGTATTGAGGCATTGACACACTTTTGTGTTCAATCAAAGACAGAATTACATGTTCTTGCAGAATCCTTCACGAAAACTTCTCAACTGCAAGAAATTCTGGTCAAGCAACAAGGTTATCTACATGAAGAAATTCACAAGCTGAAGACTGAAAGTAATAATCTGCCTTCCTCTAGCACTGATATGAACGACTAAGTTGCGAAAAATAGACATCAGTTTTTGATTTATTTCGATTATTGTATAAGGTCTATTTTTAAATAAAACTATCAATTTTTATGAATTATTATTTTATAATTTTTCTTGTGATAGTTTCAGATTACATATCCTGTGCTTGAATGTCTCTATTATTGCTATGTGTTTATGGGATGTCTGATTTCGGTTTTCATAACCTTAATATTCGATCTCATATGATGAGAACCCTTATGGTTTGTGTGACTTTTTGATTTAGCGGGATTAAGTTCTAGCCCAAGTTGGTAGGCTTTATCAAAGGATCATAAGGTGTTCCGATTGAGACTCATATGTAAAAAGTCACAATATATAATGTGTTGAATCAATTTGTGTTTACATGAGTTGTGCTTAGCATAAACATATGTGTTTCGGGTTTTCAACTTTTGCTAATGGCACGCATTAGTTAAAACCGATTCAACCTTTCTCTGGTAAAGGATGCTCTTTGTTTTTGTTCTTTTTTTCTTGCGAGAGGATGACAACATATTGGGGGAGAATTCTAACTTTAACTTGTGCTTAATGATATATCTTTATGGGGAGAAGAGGATGCGGAATCTGAGGTAACGAATTTGTTAGTTAATTTTTTTCCTGTTTAAGAAAAGCCTGCTTATATTGCATATATATTTTGCTTTTTCTTAACAAAATTTCGGTACAATTGATGTATATTCCATTATGTATGTGTGGATGTGTGTGTGTGATTCAATTGTTTCAGGTTAATAAAAACTGTGTCCATTTATTTGTCTTATTGTTTGATATCTTCTTTATTGTTTGGTATCAAGTGTTTTTGCTTAACGAAATTTCAGTGCAATTGCGGTGCTATAATGTCTATGTTTGTTTCAATTGCTTCCGGTTAAGAGAAATAATTGTGCAATTCAATTTATTTGGTTTGTATGTATTGTTTATGCCTTAACGAAATACGGGATCATTTTTTTGTCCAATTCGATTTCGGATAAGAGAAACTAAGTTAATTATGATCTTAGTTAGACTTATCAAATTAAAGGATTCGGTTATTCAAGTCTAATCGAATGTCTTGACAGGAAATACTAGTTAACTAACCTAGTACTTGTCTTGTCTAAAGTGAAACGTCTAAGTTATTTTCTGAATAATTAGAACCTGATGAGAAAAATAAAGTTAATTCCGATCTTTATTTTGGTCTTATCGAAATAAGCGATCGTATGTGTACAATCGGTTTAGCAAGGGAACTAAGTTTCTTAGTCAATTTGTTAAACTATTAGGTAAAATTGCTTCAGGAAATTGTTTCCTTGATAACATATTAAAACCAAATTACTTGTAGTTTCGGTTTTGATATTGGTTATCAAAAGTGGTATGTAAAACCTTCGTGCTTAACTCTTATAGGTTGTACAAGTCTTTTAGATTTATAAGATCCTTTCGGTTTGACCTTTATTTGCTCGAACCTTTGTCATTTTGTGACAAAAAAGGGGAGAAATATATGGAGTAAACAAGTGATTTGTAATCACTAAGGAAAGGAAAATTGTGCTTAAACGTTATATCTAACGAAAGAGTAAAGCATTGACTAAGGGGGAGCAACATATCATATTGCTATTGTAGTTATTTGGACTACAAAATAGAAATAACAAAGATGTTCGGATTGAAAATCTACCTATCTTATCTTTAGGGGGTGTATAAGCTTTGTTATTAAAATGTCAACAACGGCATTTATTAATTGAATATATGCAGGTTATTGTGCTGTTGAAACTTGGAATCAAGCGTATGTTTAATGAATTCTTGTAATTTGTTTATCCATATGTATTAAGAGTTTTATCACTAAAATTGACAAAGGGGGAGATTGTTAGAGCATAGCTCGGTTGAACCCACCAAGCGTTGGTATGTCAAGTTTGGTTGTCATATTTTAGTGAATCAAAAATCATCTAAGAGTCGCTTGATTATGTACTAGAGACAACTTCGTATAGGTTAGACTAGAAAGTCTAGGATTATGAGACATACAAGTATTAATCGAAGACATGAAGAATGTGAAGAAGTAACGAGCTACAACGACGACATCATCCTTCCTCTTGAGGTTAGTAATATTTACTTGAATTGTTTCATTCCTAACGTATCTTTCAAGTCGTGTTATATTGAAAACATAACTGCGAAGCTGTGAATGGTTATTATACTCTAGTAGTGAGACATGATCATATGATCATAGTGTTAAGGAATTAAGATACGAAGTATAACGCTTATGTTTTGAACTTCGTATATATGACATCGACATAACCGTATGAATGCTATTGTGATTATGTGTATGGGTAAAGGTGGAGATTTCATCCTAGGAAACAATGTTTACATTTGTTTAAAGAAAGTACATTCATGAACTTGTTTTATGAATCGAAAGGGAAATCGTTAGGCTTATTGGTATTATTATTCATTGCATATCTTTGGATTACCAATATGTGTGAGTTAGTAGAACCGATCATAACTTGTTATGTATCTTGGTATAACTAATCACAGTGCCTGACTTATGATTTGGTATGACTGGTTTTTATTAATCAATGTAACCGATCCTAAGTAATCACCTGAGATGGTATGATCGATATTTGTAATTGGTGTGACCGATCCTAGTAATTGGTGTGACCGATCACAAAAGAGTTGTGTAATCGATCCTTGTAATTGGTGTAACCGGTCCTGGTAACTGGTGTGACCGATCACAAGCAATACCATGAGTATATGGTAACCGGTCCTGGTAATTGACGTAACCGATCCCGGTAACTGATGTAACCGGTCCTGGTAACTTGTGTATTCGACCAAAAGTAATCCATATTGAGGTAGAACCTATCCTAGTGATTGGTAGAACCGATTGAACCCATGATTGTGATTTGATACTTGATCAATCACATAGTTGTCTTGGAATACAGATGAACCAATTCTAAACTTGTTTGGAAGTGCGGTATAATCGATTCCAAGATTGTAAATATGAAAGAGGATTTACAAAAGATGTCAACATACTTTGAACACGAACAGTAACTCTTATCTTTTATTGTTCAAAGATATTCCTTAATTACTCAAGGAGATCCCGGTCCGAAACAAATTAAGAATCTTTTAATTAAGGTTATTCGTTTTATATGCTTTAATTACCAGCAATTAAATGCATATCTCTAGAAAATAAAAATTAGTAATGTGCATTTACTAATTGGAGATTTTCTATTGAGAGATTTCGGAAAATATTGGACAAAGCATTTCCAGGAATTATGAAAACCGATTTGGGCATTTATTGCATATCTTGAGAATATTCGGTTTTTGAAATTCCTTGGTGTCCAAACATCCTTGGTCTATAAATACCGATGTTTTCATTTCTAGCAAACTATCCTAAGAGCCAGGCAAACTTCATCTTTTTGTTGTTTCTGGTGGAGCCGTCTATCCGGAGAGGAACGTACCCTAATTAGGCGAAATCTCTTACGACCGCTTGTTTAAAGACTTCTGTGGGATCTAGAAGCTCTACGAGTACCATTGGTGGGAAACTAGATAATTGCAGTTTATTAGTTTTCGATTGATTTGATTGACTAACGGTTGTTGAACTTTGATTGCACCTAGTTTGTTTATTCTTAAGAATCTTCTCTTCTGATATAAGATTCACTCAAACTAGATCGAAGTATCGACGGGATCTTAAGAACTGTTTGTAGATCTAAAGACATCTTGTGATAATCCATTTTTAACAGACTCCGTTCTATGCGTGGTTGATCACAAGAGATTCAAGTGGTGTTGTGCAGGTTTAATTGTAGATTAAAGAATATTTGAAGACAAAGAAGATTTCTTATTGGTTTCTCATATCTTTGTGTAGCACAAACCTTGATCGGTTGGGATCCAACTAGAATCGGATTTATTCGATTGATTAGTTGCGTAAGATAGGCATCGCTTTATAGCTCCTTGTTGGATTCTATATTGATTGATTGCAAATCTAAACTCTGATACTTCAGTAGTTGTTGGATAGATTGATCTAACCAGGCAAAGGAGTTTATTAGTTTAAACGAAAGATCCTTTTCATATGACTTGAGATATCTTCATCTGAAAGAATCAAGAGAGTTGTTACCAAACATATTTGTTGTTCCTTTACTGTTTGGAATATGATCCAAAGGAATTGTTCCAGTGCGTGCACTTATTGAATGTCGGAAGCGTAGGGATACTGAAGAAACTAAGTGAACTAGGTTTAGTTGCTTGGTCTCAACTATACGAAGTTGGTTTAGATTTTGTATAGCGGCTTAATTCTGAGAGTATTCAATTATGGACTTGGTCCCAGGGATTTCCTGCATTTGCGGTTTCCTCGTTAACAAAATATTGTCGTGTCTTTTACTTTTCTATTTCCACAATTATAATTGTTTATTATAATTAAAATTAAAATACACAAACGTTAACTCCGGATTACTTGATAGTGATCATATAGAGTTTGGTTAAGTCCGAACCTATTATCAAGTAATCACACTTTGATTGTTGTATTGTCTCGATCTCGTATCCATAGACGATCACATATAGTGTGAATAGCGATTTGTCGCATTGTCTCGACTTTTTCCATAGACAATCACTTTTGGTAAGAGGACTTATGGGTGGATAATTTAAATACCCTCGCCTTTTCACTGTCTCACACAAACTATTAGCTTATAAGTAATTTTCAAGTGATCGAATGATAAATACGAAACATACCGAGTCAACATCAAATAACTGTCTCACACAAATCATGTAAGATGTTTCAAGGAAATTTTCACATGATCATCTTTTGACTTATTATTAGTTTCCAACAAATAAATTGTTTTCCAACTAAACTCGTTAAGAATAATGATGAACGTAGCTAAATTAAAAAACTTCCAACACATATTTCAAGAAAGATATAAGCGACTTAAACTCAGCTCGAAATATCAAATGTGTATAATGTAAAAGTCTATATAGTTATACGACTTAGTCTCAATAGGAGATAGAATATAATAGACTTCTGAGTGATAGATAAGTTTTAGTCTCCACATACCTTTTGTTGATGAATTTCCTCTAAGCTCTCCTCAGTAGATCTTCTTCTTCAATCGATGAACGCCATGAAGTCTAAAGCTCAACTACACATTCTATCCTAATCTGAGACATAGCTATAAGTAGACTAGAAATCAAGACTTATAGTTTAGTTCACCTAAACTTGACAAACAAGCTTGAGATAGAAACGCTTGCGAGTTCGACCGAGCGGTGCTCTAACATTCGCAAACTGGGTTTGCGAACCATGAAGGCCAAAATTCACGAACTATTTTTAGGGTCTTTCTTTCGTAACTTAGGGTCGGGTTTCTTAACCGACTTAGATACTTGAATTACTAGCAATGTAAACCTATATAAATAGGTATTAGGCCTTTCAAAGATAGGAATCAATCCATCACAAAAACTAGGGTTCATTCTACATCTAAACCTAGGGTTTACCCCTTTAGGGGGAAACCGCAATTCTTCATCTTCTTTGTAATATGAGTAGCTAAATCCTTTATTGATTAAGGATGAATTCAATGTTCTAAGCGTGAAGCTTTATTAGTAATACAAATCTATTTGAAGTTTTAATAATCATCGTTTGTTTTCATTATATCTAGTGTTTATGATTGATTCTTAGATTGGTTTGGGTGCGCAACTAGATTAGTCTATTGATCATTCTATTGCTAGTAGAGATTTGAGCGATCCGTAATTGTCGATCATCTCCTACACAAGTAGAGAACATGAGACCTTGCATACGGATTCTGTAAAGCAATCGTGTGTGGAAACAACACCAGTAAGTGAACCGAGCGTACTGAGTTTAACTGCTGGGGTCAAACCTAAATTCACAAACCCTAAAGCGTTTGATCGAGTTACACCTTGTAAGCGTATCTCAAGGCGGCTCAGTTGGATAGAATCTGGTGACTAAGCGTACTTGTTATCCGGTGATACAAGGAGTTTTGGGGATAGCTAAGCGTACCTGTTATCCTATGGTTGACCTAGCCGAATTTTTAATATATATTTTTTTTCATTTTAGCCTATTTTTTGGCCAATTCAAGCTACATTAACTAAATTTGAGCCATACCTGAGTATCCATAACTTCATCCTCTGGTTGTGGCTGGTAAAATCCATCATTTGGGTCTTGAGATTGAGTTTGGAGCAAAGTAGTTAATATCGTGTATTAGTATCGTATCGGTCGGACCCGACACACCTATACAAAATATAGTATCGGTTTTTATCGGTGATACATCATTAAGAATAGAATCTTAAATATTTACAAATATTTCAATCTAAAAAAAATTTGTGCCGTATGATGCATTAATTCTCAAGATCAAAAGCTTCACAGTACAAATTAAAGGGTACAAGATAAGAATAAGATTAGGAGGAAGGGTTCTGTTTACATATTTTCGGATCTAAATAATTTATTTTATAAAATTACCCTTACTGATATTATCAGTGTATCAGTAAACCCGATATATCAATTTGTACCGGCCGATACGAGCGTTTTTATCGTTTAATCCTTGTATCACCGATATTTTAGATATCGTAAAGGTTTTTCCCGATACACGATAAAAACCTATAATATCGGCCGATACAACTGATATTGACTACCTTGATTTGGAGAAGAAAGCATTCATCATCTAACAAATAACTCATATTCGGATTGTTATGAAGATTAACAAATACTCCATTAGGTGAAGTTGGTTTTGATTCAGACGAGGAGATATCATCACTAGAATCACTAATTTCATGTGTACGGTGTACCCATCTCAAAATAATTATTTTTGGGTTCAACCGTCTTCTTCTTCATCATATTTTCTTCTTCTTCTCTCTCAATGACTCTTTTTCTAACAATACTCTCTTATTAATAAATCACTAATCACTACTAATCACTAATTAATCATTAAACTAACTAATTTATTTAACAAGGATAAGTTTGGTATTAACAAAAAAACTTCGATAAGGGGTGATTTAAGATTACTTCTAATAACAACCCAAAAATGAAATCATGGTCCCCATGAAAAATGGGTGGTGCCCATAAAACAGTTATAAGAAAATACCCCGGGATCTCCTTTGATCCACAACACCAAACCAAGTCCCTTGTTTAATAGTGACCGTTGGACTTCCAAGCTATACCCACGGACGTAAGTGCCATTGCATTCCCTATCATACATCATCACTTTGACCACCAACTCCACTATAATTCTTATTACTAGGTATGAAGCCCGTGCTCTGCATGGGCCCAGATATTTGTAGTAATATGTATGCTTTATTGCGGGTGTAATTTTTGGGTACAAAAATAAAATTTGGGATATACATGCGTTGCACGGTCCTAAATGTTTTGTAGAGAAAAGTACGTATTGGTGAATAAAAATGGGCTTATGGTTCATGGTTAGATTTTTTAAAATATTTTTCTACCCGTAAAATAAAGATAGATTCTTTTTTACAAGTGAAGTATTTTTCTTTTACTCAAAATATTTTTTTTATTTTACCCGTGAAGTTTTTTTTTTTTAACTCAAGATATATTTTATTTTACCCCATGAAGAACTTCATATTTATTTTTGTAGTATATGCCATACTCAAGGGAATAAACTAATAAACGGGTAGAAATATATATATATTTTTTACCTTTTATTCATTTTTTTTTTTTTTTTACCCGTGAATTTTTTTTTTTATTCATGATATATTTTATTTTTGCACGTGAAGAATCCCCTATTTTTATAAACAGGTAGAAAGAAAACAAACTACCTTAAACGTGAGGTAAGGTTTTTTTACTTAAGTTATTATTTTTTTTACTAAAGAAATTACTTCCGGGTGGGGCCGGTAAGATTTTTTTACCTAAAGGTATTATTATTTTTTTACTTAAGAAATTATTTTATGTTGGGCCAGAACCTCTTATTTCCAATTGGTCTAAAACCCCGTTTGGGATTGCATTTTTTTCAATCAAAAGCACTTTGTAAACAAACTTGTAACAAACTTTTACCAAGACTGTATTTGGTAAAAAATAAATAAAATGCTTTTGGAGAGAAGAATTTTCATTTTAGCCTGCTTTTAAAAGCTACTCACCACTAGCTTTTAAAAGCTGAAAAAACAGAAGTTGTGGGCCAACATAATTTGATTTAATTGATTCTCTATTCTAACCTTGTTATTTTATTATAAAGACAAATTTTACCATTGAATATTGTACACTTATCATTGTATTTCTAACAAGGTTTTAAAATCGTAAATCGAATCGTGAATCGATTTTTTATTTTTAAGAATCGAATCGTATATTGAATTGTGAATCGAAGATTCATGGTTGATTACTGAATCGCTATATTTTAATATGTATGCCTATAAATATTATTGAACTAAATAAAATACTTGGTAAAACTTATAAGTTTTGAACTTTGATCTTATAAATTGAAAATACGTTCAACAAAATCGTTAGCGGCTAACATGGTTCAGTGGTAAAGGTTGCGCCCCTACAAGCTCGAGGGTTCAGGTTCGATTCTCTCCAACCTTTAAGTTTTTATTAACATTATAATTCCTAAATTCTGAGTGGAAACGAATAGGCTGACCTGGTCAACGATTCAGGAAAAAGTAAAAAAATATGAGTATGTGGTGTTTCGATTCAGAGACACGATTCAACTCGAAATGGTATTAAATGACGCGAATCGTACGAGTCATGAGTTAAAAAAACCTTGATTTCTAACTTCTATTTTGTTCCTCTATTTTCAAATTTTCTTTTGATTTGATAAATAAAAATATAATAATAATTACCAATAAATTTTTTGTCAAAATCAAGTCTTCAATTACATCGATGTAATAGGCAAACGCGCAACAAGTTGCGCCGCAAGCCCTTTTTGAATTGCAAATCCTATCCTCTTAAAATCAAACTCTCTCAAACCGGGAGTCATGACATTACTGTGCATGACTTTCTGGATTCTCTTGAGGAGTCCAACCGCCTCTGGAGCCAAAAAACCAAAAGTATCAAAAGCGAGGAATAAAGGCATGCCCATTATCATGACATGCTTTCTCATGTTTCGCTATCTTACCTGAGGCAGCCCTCAGTGCTGCTTGCCCGACCGTAAAAGTGCCATGTCCAATGCTTACTAAAATAAAAATAATTATTTATCAAATCAAAAGAGTCAATAAAAATATTTTTTTGAAACAAACCATAATCATAAAATTCTTTATTAAATGATAAAAATAATTATAAAATAAAAATAAAATAAATATTACTTATATTTTATTAAATATATTACAATAAAAAATATAAGTTATTATAATTATAGTGTATTTAAAATTAATTTTTAAAAGATATCTATTTTCGTCATTAACTACATCACCAGCACTTTAAAATACCAATTTACCAAACAAAATTTGTAGTTTGTTAATTTCATAGCGCTTTTCAAATTATAGTTTACCAAACGTTATGCCGCTTTATTTTCACAGCACAGCACAACAACACACAGCACATCGTAACAGAAAAGCACTTTTCTAGAACTCACAGCAACACCAAACTCGCCTTAAACTTTCTCATAAAATTTTATTGGTCTAAATATTCTCTGTGGGGCCAGAAGCTCTTATTTTCTCATAAAATTTGGTTTAAATATTCTCTGGTGGGGCCAGAAACTCTAAGAATCGAGCTTTATTCAGCTTTTAACCACAACAAATAAAATTCACATGAAATCATATTATTAATTAATAATTCTCTGACCACTACGATCACTTCCGTCGGTAGCAAGGGTTTTATATCCAAAAATCTAAAGAGTAACTTTTGGGTCCCGCCAATTAATTACACTTAATTTTTGTGATTACTTCGGGCCAGGTCACGTCTTTGGGCTTGTTAATTAGCAATGTTCCAAATGATGTTTGAGATCAGGTGTGGCATCTCCATATGTACTCCAACATCACACATTTAAGTTTAATTTCTCAAAATTCCCAACACTTAAAAGGTGACACCAATAATTTACCCATTTAGCCGCGTTCTATTCATAGCTTCGGATTTTTGATAAACCACCACTATATCCGCTCCACTGCTGGATAGAAATCATGAGAGAGATATCTGTTCCACAACCGGGTAAATATTAAGAAAAAAATATTCGCTCGAATTTCCTATAAAAAATTTAAAACAAATACATTAGGCAAATAACAAGTACTAACTAGTGTTATTATGGGTATAATTGTGTCGCACTTACGTGCTTATGACCAACACATCCTGTTAATCCACTTCTAACAAAACTGTTGACTTCTAGAAATTTCAACAACTCTGCCCACCTAGTATTATCAAACGTCATTTCAATATCAATTTTACATTAGCAGGGATCTTCATATTCAATCTAGATTTAACACATTCAAATACAATAAGAAATTTCTCCTCCTTTGTGAAATCCCCTTGAAAATAAGAAATTAATCTTAAGATCACCTACTCTAATATACGCCTAACAACTTTGAGGCAATTTTATAAACACTAATCAGAAGGCCAACAACTTTGAAATTCTTAAGGTTGCACGAGTCTTCTTCTCAAAATTGAAAGGTATGAAAACAATTAATTCTCAAATCTAAAGATTATTTTGAATGAAACTCATGCAAAACACAAATATGGCTTAATTTAATAACGTCCTGAACCACATCATAAAAATTTATTATGTAACAGTTGTGACGAGGGGCATTTTTGTTCTTAAATTAAAATCCTTAACGTGATTCAATACTTCATCTTCGCCAAAAGAAGCCTCCGACACTAAACAACATAGACTCACGGTTTTTACTTTCTTGAAAAGGATTCTCATATAGTTGTCTTATTTCATCTTTGATTTTAACTAGGATAAAACAGTTCATGTTATCAATTTCAAACTTAGTAATAATATTTCTCATATATTCTCAGCGAGTATACCGACAATGAAGCACTAATAACATTATTGGATTCAAGGGATGTATTCCCTTGACCCAACCAAAAATCACATTTATGAAATTTTGATGATGACTAGTGAGAAAAGAAATAAGATATTTTGATGTGTTGAAATAGGAGAAAGCCTTCGCAATTTCCAGAGGGGCTTCATGTATATTTGAGATGTCTCTTCCTATCCAACAGACGCCTTCAAAAGACACCCTTTAATGGTGCCTCATGTGAGAAACACCTTATGAAGAGACGCGTTTGTAAAATCTTTTGGAAAACCGAATTAGGTTTTGAAATTCAAAACCACGATACGATGTTTTGCACCCTTATGAAAATATCCAACAATAGCTGGCGGTTTAAAGTAATAGTTGGCAGCAACATATTGAGTTAATTATATAGGATAATAAAAGGATCACAGATTGAAAATGTTAATATGTAATTTATGTAGAACTAGGAAATGACCAGTACCGAAATGGCACGGGCTATTACTAGGCTATTATAAACCGAACTATATTTATGTCCTTGTTACAGGGCCTACGACCCATGGATGTGCGATCCAACTAGATCCTAGGGTTGTATATAAAGGAAACTATGTAATGCTTCTACCCTAATTTCATAATAAGATTATTCTTCTCTTTCCTCTTATCTCTGCTTGTTTCATCTATATTTCTCCTTAAACACGTTATCAGCACGAAGCTATACCGCAGAGCTAGATTGGATCGATTGATTTTTTTTTATTCTACATGGATGATTTACATCAATGTAGTTATGAAATTATCGTCAAGATAATGTTGAAATTGTTGGAATCAAATCAACTAAGCTGGATCTACTTTCTCCTATTTTTTTTCCCTTTCCCTGTTTTTGATTTCGGCATATCTAATGTTAAATCCGTGGTGAAAATTAATTTGATATGTCTGTTCAAGATCTGTTGTATATCTATGTATCTATTCTATATCTATGTATCCCATAATCAATTGGTTAAATTCGTGGTGAAAATTAACTTGATCCGTAGAAGCTAGGTTTAAGCACCCCATGTTCAGTCGATTTGAAATTTGATAATAATTGATTTGAAATTTTATAATAATATGTGCATGTTTGTGTTGGGATCGATTATGTTTCCGCGTCTTGAAATCATCTGGGGAAATCGTCAGGAGAAAGAGGAGAAGTGTAGTCGGTTTGATCCACCCAACCAGGTCTGGTCTGATCCGATCCAACCCAACCCGGTCCGGTTCCGACCCTATTCCGTTCTGACTTGTTCCAGCTATGCCCCATTTCCGTTCCGGCTGTGCGCGACCATGGTTGTTCCGGTTTTATGTACATACAGTGGGAACCAGTGTTTGAGGTATGTAACGAATGTAGATCTTTACACTGAATATTTGGCTTATTTATCTGGTTTTTAGAGCATGCTTAGTTCAGTTTTTCCCTTAAGATAAGTCCATATCATATAAACGGTCCACTTCACTTATGACTGTTGATCTCGTTCATTAATAATTTTGGTCTTAATGTTATTTTGTTCTCTTGAATATGATATTGGCTATAGTTGAATGTTGTCTTTTGTTCAATTGGTTGTACCAACTCGATTCCAATGTATTCATTTGAAATTTAGAAATACTTGAGCACCATTATTGCATACATGATATTTTCTCCCCAAATTTGAATGTTTTGTGGGATGTAATTCATTTCCTCGACTGTTAAAGAGTCGGTATTTTCAAAAGATACTTTGGAAATAAATCATATGTATTCCAATTTTTGTGGAAGAACTCACAAAAGGAGATATGAGTCAGAAAATTTCCATTTCTCTACTTCATCCATGATACCCAATGAACCAGTATATGTTGAAGTATAACAACAAGAGAACTACGTGGTTGACATGTGTAGTGAGATTCTCTTGGCCTATTGAGATAATGAAATTTCTCAAATTAAGCTAAATGTAGCAAATTGAAAATGGAAAGAACTCCAAAGTAATGAGGGTTATACGTACCGACTCATATAAACCATGTGAAAAAGGACATATATATATCATGAGACAAAGATGTTTTTTTTCCCAGCAGTAATGACACCAAAGTACATGTATCAATTAAACATGGGATGAAGCTAAGATGTAATTCTAGCTCTCACCAAAGAGTTGAGAATGAATCTTCTTACCGGTATTGGTACAAGCAATGTAATGCGGGTACCATAGTAGCAACCAATTTCCATAGGAAGGTCATAATTTAGACATCAACTTTAATGACAAGAAGAACTTTGCCTAGACAATTGACTATTTAATTGAATTAGATTCAATATCTGCGCTTATGGAATGAAAAGTACACCATTCCCAAGAAACATAAATTCTCTAAAGCACTTGAGATATATCTGGATGAAACATAACATATATTCACTCTAAAGTAATTGAGTTGAATCTCACTTTTGTTACTAATAAGGCCATACCACTTATTTAATATCTCAAGACTCAATGTCTAATAGATAGTGGTTTCCCTCCCACAAGCTTAAGGAATTTAAACTAGTTGTTGAACTATTTCCTTATAATGTGACTACGAGGATTGGATCATCGAGAGCAGCACTGTTTAAAATTTGTTTTCGAGATAGAACAAAGATGTCACAAAATCTCTACATGTACCGAGAGATAATCACACCTTGTTAAATTCCAAAGAAATCCATGAAAATGGATATCATGTGGAACCTCACAGTGATGAGAATGTAATTGATTGCATCTTTTATAGTCTCTAATATATTTGGAAGGAAATATATTTTAGAGAAACTAATGAGTCAATCTAGTGAAATGTAAATTACTATAGTATTTGGATTATTGAATCCATATTGACTCCGACGATGAAATGTTGGGAATTGACTCATACAGGCTTTGGGCATAACCATAAAGAAACTTTGGTTGTGACAGAATGCGAAATGACGACATATCTCTCAATAAGTGATCTCTAAAGAACTAGATGAACAACCCTCCCTTCCCATTATGCTTTTAAGTAAGAGAGCATATCACTCATTTCTCTTCAGTAAAACTGGATCGAGACCATCCTAAGATGCAAATGGTAAACAATCAATATTACAAAGAAAACAAGGTGATATTTAGAAAAATATCCATACAGGATGCAGACCATTAAAGTGACTTATGACTCTGGTGGATGTTTTGATATTTTGAACTAGTTATAGTTCCCAATAAGTTTTGCGTTTGGAAAACTACTAGCACAGATTATACATGTAAGGGCTCACCACCCCTTGTAAATGCTAGCTAGTGCACATCAAAAGGACTTGATGGTTATTGCATATTTAATAGGATCAATGCAGAGCATCCTATACCTCATGGTCTTGCGAAGGCTATCATCAAAGTTACAAATGATGTCTAAGGCATGGTTATGCGTACAAACTTACCTTTAACTGCTTGGGGGATATGCAATATTAAATGCAGCTTTACTTAATTTGTTTTAGAACCCAATATTAGTCAACCATTTTTGCGTACCTGTTGGTAACTGGACATAAGCCTGACATTCGTGTTCTTACACATTTTCGGTTGCACTATATCCGTGCCATTACGAGTCCACATCGTACTATGATGGGTCACGAAAATGATTAAGTAGTTATGTTGGATATTTACTCCCAACAATTATCCACGTTTTAAAACCTTTGGCAGGAGATCCCTTACCGCTATATTTGCTGGTTGTCATTCTAATGAGACAGTCTTCCCATCGTTAGGGGGAGATAAGAAAAAGTATTTTCTAAGGGAATGACAGAAATTGTTGTGGTGTGTTCCCACTGTGTCTCATATTGATTCTTGTACTCCACAAATGTAAATGTGAAGTGACAAAGAATAATCGATTTTCAGAATGTATGCTGGTGTTGCTAAAGTGATGAGATCACACATACCAACTGCAAACCTACCTGCAAGGTTACAAATCCTCAATAAGGGATATACACCATAGACTAAGGTGTTGCAACTACACTTGGTGGGAGTATAGTTAAGGTCGTGGCTCCACAAAGGAAGATGGAAAGACCACCAGGTTCGATCAATGCTCACCTAGAAAGGAAATAGATGAGTAAGGCACAACCTAATTTGTATCATTAATGAAATTATCTCATTTGATTGTCTTTGGCTATGTCCATGAATCAATATTGGAGGACGCTCTGAAGTTTAATGATTCCAGAGAACAATAAAATCCTAAAGGATTATGAGAACACACACAAGTCAATAGAAAGATCGTGCGAGCATATTAATGATTATTTTTATATATAGTTGCTCAAGAAAATAGTGCACGACAAGATCGAACCATGCTTCTTATTGTTTAATGTCAACAAAGAGCATATTTGGCCTACACAATCCAGGTAGAACTTGGTTCTTTGACAAATATACAGGTATTTGGTGTGGTAGTGCTAACCAACCAAGTGTAAAGCCTATGAGACATACATGATTATTTTTCATAGAGCACAGTGGGAAGAATGAAGTCTCAAAGTATCAAGAATCGCCTTGTGGGGCGAGGTTTCTCACAAATCCCTGGAATTGTCCTCTTGTAATGAACGTTATAGCGTTCCGCTACTTAGTTAGCTTGGTAATTTCAAAAGGACTTGAAATGCAGCGTATGTATGTGGTTATTACATATCTCTGAAATAATCAAGAGATAAAAGATATTTACCAAAGGGCCCGATAACCTTTTGTTACCAAAATCAAGTGACTTTAGACCACAAAGTGCGTCTACAATTAGACTAGACGTTCACTTACGGAATGACACAATCATGTGAATGCGGCATAACCATCTAAGTGTCTATTTGATTTGGAGGGGATAGACATGTAAGGTATTTTTCCTTGCGTATTCACAAGCAAGTTTCTGAATTGTAGCTACCTACGTCGATGGTACAAACATGATGGGTGCTCTTGATGAAATAAGAGATCCTACAAGCTACTCTAAATCCAAATTTGAGATGAGAAATCCGGGGAAAGATCGATCAAAAATTGAGCCTGTGGTATATTATTCCACCAGTTTGCATAAGTCTAAAGTTGTCAGGAAATTTAACAAGGACATGCATCCTGCTAGCACTCCCATGGTTAGTCGAGGTTCAAATGTAAGTAAATGACTAATTCGTCTAAAGGGAGATGATGAAGATGAGTCGGGAGATGAATTTCCCTTATCTAAGTACAATAGACGCATTGTTGTGCTTAGCATAATATACTCGACCAAATGTTACATCCTCAATGAACTTGTTAGCTAGATATAGCTCAGCGCCAACGCAATGTCATTGGAATGGTATAATGAACGTAATCATATACTTAAAAGTAAACATTGACATGAGTTTGTTTTATCCCTGCAAATACATAAAAAAGGATTGCTAAAGGAACTGCAATCCAAAGGTTGTTGATTATGAAGGAACAATAATCTTTTCTCCAACGAAAGTAATCATGAGGAGATATGGTAGAGTATTTTCTAGGTCATTACCGATATTCAGTTTCGAAAAGTACATGACTAAAGGAACTGTCTGGAACAACTCTGAAAGTAATCATGGGTAGATGCCGACATCAGGGGGAGGATCCAAGGATATGATGTCGACATATTTTACTTCGAAATTGAAGTTGTGTTGTACTTTTTTTTCTCCCTTCGATCGAGAATAGTTTTTCCCAAAGGGTTTTGTTACTCGAAAAGGTTTTTAGCGAGACAACACTAAAAACATCAAGTATGTTGAACGTTGAAGACATAATGATTGCGTTGATATTACTGAAAATATCTGAATCAAATAAATGAAACGCGATAGTCTGTTAAGCAACATAACTTCCAGAATTAACAAAATGGTCTTATAAACATTCAAGTCACCAAAGCAAAGTGTGATAAACTCCTTTTGACTGCGTTAGACTAATGAAAATTGTCTGACATCAGGGGGAGCATCTAATGGTTTGTTGAACTATTTTCCTTCACCGAGGTTGCTTTTTCCCACAGGGTTTTGTTACTCGGAAAGGTTTTTAATGAAACAACAACAAACACTGGGAATGTAATTTCCCATCTAAGGCTATTATCTTTCCCACGAGGATTTTCTGCCTTAAGAGTTGTGAAGCAACTAGTCAACTTCAATGGAGCAAAGTGATCATCTGCAACGGATCACCTTTACTTGCATCTGTCACGTTGTACTCTTTTCCATTCGTTAAGGCTTTATCCCATTGGGTTTTCCTTGTCAAGGTTTTAATGAGGCAACATATTTGAGTCCAACTATGTTCTAAGTTTATTTAATATTGTACTCTTTTTCTTTAGTTCAGGTTTTGTCCCTTTGGGTTTTCCTGACGAAATGTTAACGAGGCAATTAACTTAAACTCATCGGTATTTGAAGATCGTATTGCATGTGATGAACTACATGTAAAGTACGAGACAACATGTGAAGTACTACATGTAAAGAGTTGTACTAAGGTTTTGTCCCACTGGGGTTTTCCTTGTCAAAGTTTTGATGAGGCAATAGACTTCGGCACAAGTTATCAAGGAGAACGACATTTGAAGAACTATATGTGAAGCACTATGTATAAATTTTTGTTATTGAACTGCACAAGGGGGGGGGGGTCTTATAGGGCCTACGACCCATGGATGTGCGGTCCATCTAGATTCCTAGGGTTGTATATAAAGGAAACTATGTAATGCTTCTACCCTAATTTCATAATAAGATTATTCTTCTCCTTCCTCTTATCTCTGCTTGTTTCATCTATATTTCTCCTTAAACAGTCCTCTAATTTTATTTTTATTTTGAAAGGTATTTTCTGTATTTATCGATTGTACTGTATTTATGTTTTAAGATTGTATTTTAGGTACTGGATTAGGACACATATTGTTATCTCCCTCATATTTTCAGGCCCAATTATGTTACCGTCGGTGTTAACCCACATGACGACTATTTCTCCAATTAATCTCCAGATGTAACGTAATCTTCTCCCCAACAATTTACTAAGTTCAAATCCTTAGTAGCAATGGTTGCATACTCTTAAAGTTGGATTATCGTTTTGCATTGTTCCTGTATTAGGATTAGTAAAAGTTTTTTCCTCTGAACTAGTCAAACCACATGTGCAATGCACACGCACGAATTTTACTCTTTTAACAACACCAAATTTGATAACAATGATATTTTTTTCGTAAAAATAAAATTTAATATTCTTATTTATACTTATTAAGTAGGTAATTCAAAGAGATTTCCAAATATATTAATTTTACAAAAATTCGGTGTGTATTTTTAAAAGATATCAAGTTTTTTAAAATATTGGTATATTTTTAAAAACAATGACTCTGTGAATATGTAGATGCATAAGGTTGAATACATAAATATTGATTTAATGTACGTTTTTACGCTTGATTATATATGTGAAGTGGTAGTTAATATTGAAGGTCAAATTGGTAATATCAGGGTGACACCAAGCAATTCTGTCTTTTTGTGACCAACCAAAAAGATGTATTTTCTTTATTATAGTAAGATTGGATCTCCCATGGACATACTTAATCTCCACAGTTGTTGAACTATAGCCTCCTTAATTCATAAAGTGAAAAACATTGTCCGGAAGTAGTGGAAGTCAGATTTGTCTCGAATAAATCTTGTAAACCAATACTTCTTATTCCTCACAATGTTAACACGCGAAAAACGTCGTGAAATAAATGTTATACTCAAGTCTTAGTGATCTTTGCGTTTCGGTAAAAGGCATAAAATTAGTTGTACATGGATTCTTATGGGGAAAATGTTTTGTCTTTTATGAATTTCAGTACCCTCCCAATAAACTGAACCCTCACAAATTATAGTCAAAACCATTTATTTATTTTTGTGGAAAGCGAATTAACAAATAAGTTGATTTCTCTATTACTCCCCAAGGACTAGGGGTGTCAATGGATGAATATCTGTCGGATATTTAGAAATCTGTATCCGATAGGTTAAGCGTTATCGGATATTCGATATCCGACAATATCCTATAGGATATAAAAAATCAGATATCGATTCCGATAGGCTAAGCTACCGGATATCGGATATTTATCTGATAATATCCGGTTATGACAAAAAAATGTTAAAAACCCTTTAAAACATGTTCATAATTGAAATTTAAGTTCAATTGCTTAAACATTCCATATCAGATATCGGATATTTTTATCGGATATCGGATATTAGAGTAAATCACAAATAAATCACAAATATGGTTAGGGTAAATCACAAATAAATCCATGTTCTATCGGATATCGGATATTAACAATTCGGATGGAGCCTAATCCGATTCCCATATGTTAAGGAAGAAATATCCGATAGAATATCCGATCTGATATCCGATATCCGATAAAACGGATAATATCCTATAGGATATCGAATACTCGGAAACGGATTCCGGATATCGGACATATATTGACAGGCGTACCAAGGACCGAACTCCATTAGGAACTATAGTTGATATTTCGAATTAATATATGGTTAAATTCACTATACAAACCAATGATTCTGTATTTTCTAAAAAAGGAAAGAATCACTTAAATAAATGCTGCAGTTTACAGTAATAGTCGATTCTAGGACGAATTGCATATCTTCGTAGCAAGTAAGCATTGGTGGCAATCTTCTAATCATATCACTGACTGAGTTCAAGGAATGAGAAACCGGGAGTGAATATGAAAAATCAATACTATGAGCATTTCTTAATTTTTTTTTGTTCTCTATCATGGTTGGAATCTTAAACGAAAGATGGATTAATGCACTTTCAATGAGTTAGATCTCATTTTCTGAGACCCTGAAAAATGATTTCAGAGCGATAATAAAAAACATGAGGACAAACAGTGTCAGAGAGAGAATATAAAACCCAGAATCAATAACTCAAATTGAATCCAAAACTTTTGAATTCTCTAATCAAACTTTAGGAAATCAATCTGGGTACAAGATCATCGAGAGAGGAGAAGGCGGTTTGAACTTCAAAATCGTCTTCTCACAAGCCATTGGGGCATGGATTAGTTCAGTTTGGGAAAAGATTTTAAAATTCAAAAGTAACAAAAGAAGATGGACAAACGAAGATGGTTCTTTCACGTTTCTCATTGAGAGGTTGCAAAACTCAAGAGGAGAATTCTTAAAGATAGCCAGAACTGACGAAAACAGAGCAAAAAATAAAGCTTAATTTATACCTAAGGGTAAAGATAGTTATGGATGGAAAAGGTTTGCTGGGTTGTTGGATAAATTAATTAGTAAGAAATCTCCAGCTGCTCAACAAGAACCATTAATTGCTGATTTTCCCAGAACCCTAAATACTCATCCTCTTTCAAGACCAGATCGTACTTTTATATGTACATCTCATGGTACAATCTCATGGAATCAAGTGGCTAAGGAAATAGCCAATAAACGGGGATGGGATAGATACTTGAAGATTTCGGTCATTGATGACAACATGGCTTATTTTCAACCTCATAATGATCAAGAATGGAACAATTTATGGCAACCAACAAAATGGAAGTATAGAGATACAAACATTGAGGTGAGAAGATGGATCAATGATGATGTAACTATAAATCACAAATCTCTCAACCTGATGCAGAATTGGATTCAAGTGAAAGGTCTACCAATACAACTTTGGTCCAAAGAATCTTTCGACAAAATTGGTGATTTCATGGGTCGCCTAGCAGAAGTTGACCAAGAAACAGTACTAAGAAAGCAAGGATGTTGTGGACTCAGGATCAAATGCTTGGCAGAAGAAATTCCGGCAGCAATAAAAATATCTCTTCATAGTATTGATTGGGTTCTAGCCATTGAATGGGATTACGACTACAAGCCGGCTCAAAGATCCACCGTTAATTCTTACCGGAAAACGGTGGAGCAGCTAAAGGTAAATTTTGAATATCCTGACAGCTTCAGAAACAGTACACCTCAAACGACTAAAAACAAATGACCCAAAACGAACTACGTGGAAGTGGGACAACACTCAAATGGGATTAGAGCACCCAAAACTATTACTCAATACTTTAACATATTCCAAAAAAAGGGCAACCAAAAGACTCATAATAATGGTCAAGATAAAACGGTTACAGTGAAATACTTTGTCAGCCGTTATTTCGAGAATACAAAACTGAAATAAAAAGATCCAGAAACTCCTGCTACACAGACTCAGATCAACTCCAACAATGTCAGCACACATTTAGACAACATCATACTCCATCCTTTGGAATAGGTCATGCAGGAAACCCCCCAGAGATCTCAATAACTAAACAAAGAAACAATCAGGATAAATGCGATTCATAACTCAGTGGATATGATAATGGTGGCAGCAAAAACTGTTGGGGCAAATTTTGGACAGCATGAAGAACAAACCAGAGTCTTATATGCAGAATTTGTAGCCAAAAACTTCTGGCAGGGTACTTCAATCAACATCTTTAAAACTGGTTAAGTGGAGGAGATTGTTCCAATTGAAGACACAATAGAAAATTCCAGTGAAGCAAAGGATGGAGACATTGAAAATTTTGAAGATGCAGTGAATTTGTGTACAGATGGTCTGAATGGTTATTAAAATCTTAGTGTGGAACATGAGAGGGTTAACAACTACAGATAAAGTGGATGGACTTAAGGATCTCATACGAAAAGTAAAACCTAATGTTTGTTTGATACAAGAAACACATATGATGAAAATGAATGATTGGTAGGTCAAAAACATTTACGGCAGTGAGCATCATAAATGGAGAGACAAACCATCTCAAGGTTTGTCGGGTGGATTACTAACTATTTTGCATGATAATCTTTTTGAATGCATTGATGAGATAGTAGGGCCTAATACACTTTCACAAAAGCTTAAATGCAAAGCAGAAAATTATGAATGGTGTGTTACAAATGTATATTCTCCTTGCACATATTGGGAAAGATGGGAGTTTAGGGAAGAAATGGAAGATTTAACTAGATGAGCTAGTGAAAATTGGGTAATTGGAGGAGATTTTAATGCCATTAGAAGAAGAAGAGAAAGGAACAAACCTGGAGGTCTAAGAGAAACAAAAGACTCTTTAATGAATTTATGGAAGAATATGAATTACTGGATTTACCACTCAATGGAGGCTCATAAACATGGAGCGATATGCAACCAAATCCTTTGCTCTGCAGACTTAATAGAGTACTTGAAGGTAAATTCCCATTGCTTACACAAACTTTTTTGACTAGAACATTGTCATATCACTCCCCTATCCTTCTCACTACTTCAAATATACCCATAAACAAAACACCCTTTAGCGTAGAAAGGTTTTGGTTCTCCTACCCAGATTTCATGTCCAACTTGACTCGATGGTGGAACACAATGAAGTATTCTAGTTCCCCAAGCTTTATTCTAAACAAGAAACTACAAAATAGTTCAATGATATATGGAGTCAAAGAAGAAGGAAATTTCTTCTCTCATTAGTGATATAAACATGTTGGGGGAAAATGGAGCTCTATCTACTCAACAGTTCAATGATAGAACTGAATGGAAGGTTCAACTCAAACAAATAAACTCATACAATGCTAGAAATAGTTGGCTAGAGCCAAAACACAACACTTTAAAGAGGGGGATGCAAATACTGAGTATTTACATACACTAGCTAATGGTATGAGAAGGAGAAATACCATTCAAAAGATGACTATAAATGGAGTTGATGACTTTTGCTAAGAAAACATCAAAGAGAAAATCTCTAAATACTTCACCCAACCTGTTTCAAGAAAACCACAAAATCAGACCACAAATGAACCCAGAGTTTTTCACTAAAATTTCTATGGAGGAAAGCATGGAAATAGAATGGTCAATTACTGAAGAAGAAGTATGGGATGTTATCAAACATTTCAAGAACAATAAATCCCCAGGTCCATATAGCTATAATATGGAGTTCTACAAGGTGGCATGGCAAGTGATTAAAGCTGATTTCATGGAAGTGATAAAGGAATTTCAAAACCAGAGGCACATAGATTGGAGAATAAATTGTTCCTTCATCAACTAATCCCAAACAAAGAGAAAGCTAGTACTCATCAAGATTCCAGACCCATTATTCTGGTAAGTAGTGTTTACAAAGTCATTTCAAAGGTTCTCACTCAAAGATTCAAACATGTGCTCCCCAAACTTATCTTTGAGAATCAAGGAGCATTCATTGAAGACAAGCAAATATTGGATGATATTCTTGTAGCAGGAAAAATAATTGACTCTAGATTCAAATTCAAGAAAGCTGGAATTCTATGCAAATTAGATATCCAAAAGGCCTTTGATAATGTGAGATGGCACATAATCAGCAGTGTACTTCAAAGCTATGGATTTGGTGAAAAATGGATTAGCTGGATTGAATTGTGTGTTACTACAGCACAACACTCCCTTCTAATCAATGGTGGCTCAACTCCAAAATTCAAACCTCAAAAAGGTCTGAGACAAGGTGATCCATTATCACTTTTCCTGTTCATTCTAGTTGTAGAAATATTCTCTAAGTTAATGAAGAATATTGTGCCACTTAATATGATCTCAGGATTCTCCATAAATACAATTCAGATCTCACACGTATAATTTGCAGATGACACATTGGTTTTCCTTGATGCTAAAGAAGAAGAAGCTGAAAATTTGTTCCTCATTCTTCAAATATTAGAAGCCATTGCAGGTCTAAGTGTGAACTACAATAAAAGTGTTATCATGCAGATCATAAAATCCATGCAATTGCTGAGATTCTAAAATGAAAAATTGAGTCTCTTCCTCTCAAATACCTGGGCATGTCAGTGGGTGCTACCTCAAGATGCAGTGCAATATGGGATTCAATTGTGGAGAAATTTTAAAAGAAACTTGCTCCATGGAGAAGGAAATTTTTCACCAAAGCAGGTAGAGTTTTGCTGATTAAAACTTCTCTTTCCATCCTGCCTATCTACTACATGTCTATTTTCCAAATGCCTGCAAGTGTGGGGAAAAAACTGAATCAAATTATGAGAAATTTTCTCCGGGGATATTTTGCCGATAAAAGGAAAATAACTTGGGTGGCATGGCACGGAGCTTGTAAGTTGTGTGGTTTGGGCATTAGAAACCTCAAACTCACAAATAAAGCTTTGCTTTCTAAATGGTCTTATAGATTTGCAAGGAAGAAGCATCAATTATGGAGAAGAATAATTCAAGAAAAAATGGCTATCAAATCAGATTCTATATGGGTGAAAGACACAAAACAACCTCTGGGAAGAGGAATGTGTAAAAACATTCAAAAGCACAGAGAAATAGTGGAACAAATCACTTCTCTGGAGATTAATAAAGGCAATGCAATAAGTTTTTGGTGGGACAAATGGACTGGAGATCAAGCTTTAAAGGAAAATTTCCTACCATTTTCAATTTGTCTACGCAAAAAGACTCTTCTCTAACAGACATGATAACAAATGGAGTATGGAATATCCAACTGAAAAGAAATCTCATACAGCAAGAAATACCACATACGATGGAGCTTTTCTCAGTTTTGGGTGTTCCTCCTACACTAAGTGATGAAGAAGAAGATGCCCTGATCTGCAATGTCACTGGAGGGTTCTCAGTAAAATCTTGTTACAACTGGTTAATAGACCAACTCCCTCCTACAATCAATGAAATTCCTCAATCATGCATCTGGATTTAATCTGTGCCACCAAAGATTCAATTCTTCATCTGGCAAGCACCTCAAAACACAATAACCACCATAGATAATCTTTTGAGAAGAGGTTGTCACATCCAGCAAACCAATTATGCTTCATGCAATCGGCAACAAGAAATAGTAAATCATCTGATGTTACATTGTGATCTCTCTCGCCAGATATGGTCCTACTTTATAGGAGGCTATAACATCAGATGGGTCCAGGGAGGTTCTTTGACAGCACAACTCCAAGCTTGAAAATTTAGGAGAGGAAAGAACAGGGGAAGGAAACTATGGCCATTGTTAATTTTTGCTGTATGTTGGACACTATGGAAGCAAAGGAACCAAAGGGTAATGGAGCATTAAAGACATAAAGAAGCTGATGAAATCATAATTGATGTCAAGCTTATAATCTTTGCGTGGGGGACATCAGAAATGGTTCTCAAGTTTAACTTTTAGAGAAATGATAACTCATTGGAAAACATTAATAGACTTTATAGAATAGCTTTAACTAGGGCTGCACAACGAGTAAGGCGGGTAGGATATGGCCTATTTCGCCACCCTACCCGCTGAATGGCGGGTAAGAAAAACTTTACCCGCCACTCTACCCGCCATTAAACGGGTAAAATTCTATCCTACCCATCAAATGGCGGGTCGGGTAGGGTGGGTGGCGGGTAAACCGGCTACACTTTTCTTGTACCAGTGAGGATAGGATTACAATGTCTTAAAATGATTAAGATTAAACAAGGACAAGATGAGCAGTGGCTCACTATAGAGGAGAAACATTTT
>JAJJMB010012161.1:1794685-1873096 GCA_023531105.1 Papaver atlanticum
AATGTTTCCATACCCAAGATGTTCTCTTCCGCTTCTTACTTCCGCTGATCCCAGGTTGAGAAGATGGTGGAGGTGGAGGTGGCGGAGATGCAACAGTACTAGCCCTTCGTTGCACGGATTCAGATGCAGCTTGAGAGGGAGGTCTCTCTGACATCTCTTCTGTAATCTCAACCATGTTTGCTCATACTAAGCCTGCACAAACTAAATGCAATAGTGGAATAACTATTCATAAGCCGTAAACCAAAAGAAGTATAAGAAATGGCCTTTTAAAAAACACAAAAAACAAAAGAAATTATTTTCGCAGACATTGTTCATCAATCTCCCAAGTTCTATTTCAGTAGTATAGGGTTTTTCATAAAAAATTCAAAATCAGTTACAGTAATTAAAAGGAAATCAAGACTCTAACCTTACTTTTTTTGGTAAAGAATCCTTAGCCCGAAATCAACAATTGTCCAAATTAGAACCAAAAAAACAACAAAGCCAATAATAAATCAAAGTTTCAATGAGAATTGAGGATAAGAAAAATAGAAAAAACAAAAGAAGATAAGAAAACAAACAATCGAGGATAAGAAAAATAGAGAATAAACCTTTTGTGGGCAGCTTCAGCAGCTCTTGATGGAGCTTCTTCAGATGCTAACCGATCTTCTTCTCTACTCTTCTCTGTTTCTTCTCTACTCTTCACTATTCTTTGTTGGTTTATCCCTCCCTGTTAATTGTGATTTGTGAATACTTGTTTACTCACATAATCAAAATCTCACTGAAATTTCTTGAAATATTGAAAATCTATAAATTTAAGACATGGGTTTTAGCTAGAAATCATATTTTGGAACTGTCCTAATCAATTAAGATTACTTAAGATCGTATCCTGCAACATGCATGAAATCGTAAAACCCTAAGATTTTTCAATCAATTTAACACAAAAAAAATAAAAATCTATTGCAGTTAGATCTTACCTTGAACCAACCAAGTAAAGGGTTTTAAATGAGACCCTGAAAAATGAACATGAGATTGATCGAGTTCAATTTCTATGTAGAGGAGAAATGGTTGAAGGAGAAAACTAGGAAGAAAGGATTTTCTGTGTTCGATCGATTCGAGAAAAGAGATAATAAGAGAGAAATCAAGTTTGTATTTTTACCCCTGATTTGTTTTAAAATAACGAAAAAATGGGCACGAAATAAAAAGAAAATAAGGACTATTTGGTCTTTTTGATATATTAGGCGGGTAAACGGGTAGGGTAGGATAATTTCGAGTTTTATCCGCCACCCTACCCATTTGACGACGGATAAAAAATTGTTCAACCATCACCCTACCCGTCAAATGGCGGGTAGGATAGGATACGGGTAAAACAGTGACGGGTATGGTAGAAATACGGGTATGGGTAGGATATGTGCACCCCTAGCTTTAACTGTAACTCAAATGGTTTAACGGGTCATGAACCTATTACCTGTAAATACTCTAAATGGGGGCCTTGAGCCTTATTACATTTTCTTTTTATAAAATTAACCTTTTAAGTCAAAAAAAAAAAAAAAAAAAAAAAGTAAGCATTGGTGGGATAATATCAGAACTCATGAAATCCCTTTGCGTCTGATCTTACTCTTATGAGAGGAATATATAACACTTCGGTACCACATCGACATTCTACAATAAAAGGAATAAGATTCAAGATATATAAACAAATGTTCAATTTAAATATCAAAGGACATCTTAATTTAGCCTAGGTAATGGAATAATTCGTATCCCTACGAGTTTTTCTTTGCAAATCGAGAAAACTGAGTCACATCTAAAATTGCCATTAACATCAACGTTCTTCAACACCCAACCTCCTGCATCTAAGTAATCCTTAGATAGTCCAGTTTAAAATCACTTACAGTGATACAAACCCAAACACACTGATTCCACCATGAACAACCTTTCTCCGTCATTCATCTTATCTTTTTGAATATGAAAATACCTATAATGATTAAACCTATCAATGATAAAACCAATAATTCACGGAGATGAAATAAAGAATTCGAGTTTGTCAAAAACTACTAGTAGCGTTTGGTCAACTTGCAATTTAGTTTGAGATGATTCAAACCATATCCACCCAGCAAGAGAAGATTCCCTAGTTTGGAGTTTGAATTTCGATTCTTATAATGTTCTATTTGTGAGTTTATTTCTTCGATTTCCTTGCTACTTTTATCACCCTCGTACTGTTCATTAATTCGTATTTAGTGTTTCTCTGCTATACCTAAAAGTAATTAAAAGAAATCCATATTTTAGTTACCTCGTAGTCATGAAGAAAAAGAAAAGAAAAATTAAAAGTATATGTGTTCGGTATTTAGAGGTAGCATCAATTCTAACATATTTCAGGAACTGGGTCAAGCTTCTACACCATTGCAAGAAGAAATTATCGTCTCAAAATTCTGTATTTTGTCCTCATAGTCCCCTTCTCGGATGTACTAATGGGTACCAATATCAGATTCATGATTTATCGCTACCATACTCAGGCAAGACCCACCACCTTCAAACCAGAAAACTAAAGGGAAAATAATCGTTTGGTCATTTTTTAGGTGGTCCCAAGTCAGTTTAGTCCTTTGGGAAAACGCTTTTACTGTTTGGTCCAAAATTATTTAAAAATATAAAACAGACAACGATACCCTTCCGTGTTAATTTTTACTTATTTTCTTGTAGCAGTTCATTCTGTGTGATGAACCATCAAAGTTCATTCTTACAAATAAAAACCAAATTAAATCACATATGAATGAACTTCATTATTTCATTAAAATTCTACAAAAATTTCGTTATTAAGAACAAAAAGTCAGAGTTCATTCGTCAAATGAACTCCTGATAATAACCTATATAAACCAGAGTTCATTCGTCAAAATGAACTCCTGATAAAAACCTATATAAACCAGAGTTCATTTCTGGAATGAACTCCTGATAAAAACCTGTATAAACCATAGTTCATTCGTCAAATGAACTCCTGATAAAAACCTATATAAACCAGAGTTCATTTCTGGAATGAACTCCTGATAAAAACCTATATAAACCAGAGTTCATTCGTCAAATGAACTCCTGATAAAAACCTATATAAACCAGAGTTCATTTCTGGAATGAACTGCATCTTCATCATCTTCGTCGTCTTCAACAGCAGCAGAAATAAAATTCTTCGTTATCTTCAACAGCAGCAGCAGCAATGAACTTCATCAAATTCATCATCGTCATCATCTTCAATAGCAGCAGCAACAAAACGACGAAAAAAACACACAAATCTTCATCTTCTTCATCATCTTCATCGATTTCAACAGCAACAACAACATCGATCGTCATCAATAGCAGCAACGACATCAAATCGTCTTCATCATCTTCCTTTCAATCTTCATCTTCTTTGACAGCAGCAGAAAAGGTTAAAATCAAATCTTGAAATCAAATCTTTGTAAATCTTTGTAATCAAATCAATTTTTGAATTCATCTTTGTAATCTCTGTAAATTAACCGACGACATCATTGTAAATTAATCTTCGAATTTCTGTAAAACAATTGCAATAGCAAAATTAAAAAAAAACCTAAAAAAATTGCAGTAGCAGGGAGAGAAAGAGAGACCGAGAGGAGCGAGAAAGTAGATCTAAGAAATGATTTCTTCTCTCTTACCTTTTGACTATATATATGGTCCTAATCTAGAAGGGTAATATTGCCACTATAAGATGACAATTACATCATCCATGACGTTACCCTAGGACCAAACTATAATTTTTAGGACCAAACTATAATATATTTTTCCAAAAAGGACTAAACAGACAGTTGACTGAGTCAACTAGACTAGACTCTCTCTAATATATTATTTTTAGGACTATTAGGTATTTCCTACAAAACTAAATATCCATAGTCTACCTGCTGTAGATGGAGAGAAATTGATATCTAGTGTCTTGAATGTTTGTGAGTCAACTCGAATACAATCGGTACCCAGTCATCTAGCCAAAGACGTTGTCCCACCAGATGTGCAGTGGACCCCATCATTCAATAATTCACCTACAAATTATACTGTCACACGAAACCAAAAGCGGACAATGTCAAGAGCTAAACAGGATAAGTATGAGTTGGAAAGACTACCTTAACTGAAGGATAAAGAGATTTCTGACAATATAATAAATTCAGGTCAGCGGTCACCCAATCAGCAAGCAGTCGCTTACAACCCCGTTCAAACCAATTCAAAGCCAACCACATCCTGGATGTGACTTCTCAACTGCTGGAGAGGGTTTCACCAATACCCTTTGTGGAAAAATACGAGATGTTGGCAAGATCCAACTCTCGCATGCAAAATGAGCAATGACTGGGGGGACTGTCAAATGATACTACAGAGTTTGATAGTCCAAATTCTGTGCGAACTCGCACATAATGTTAAGTCAACTTATCTTTTATTGTATACGAATAAGTGTGTTATGACACCATATTTCAGTTGTACTTTAGATCTAGTTTCAGGTAATGGTCTCTACCATGCTCTATCTTGTGATCATTCTGCAGGCTTTGGTTACTCTCGGCTAATACTCTATCTTGTGATCATATATGTCAAAAGTTAAGTCTATTATGTCTTTATGCAAATATTGATAAAAGATAGAATGAACTTTTGAATATTCCGCAGTATTGATCTTTCCCTGATCCACTTATATGTGAAAGTACTGTATGGCTCCGTAAGTTTTCTTATGTTAAGCGTTTCCGATTAAATTAATCATTAAGGTTCTCTCTTGTGGTTAATTTATTCGAGTTTTCTGGATACAAATTCATGTTTCATGTAATTTGTTAATGTCCAAAGAAATCCTTCTTTTGTCGTAAAAGTAAGGTCGCTCTTGTTATTATTTAGGGAATAACATTTTATGGGAGAGAGTTCTTAATTGAACTTGTGTTTCATTGCTAAATCTTTGTGGGGAGTGCGTCTGTGGAATATTGTAGGAGTTATCTTGTATCTTTATAAACTCCTTGATGAATACACTAAGTTTCGACTATGTGAAATCATCGAAATCAAGTTGATATATTCTCTTTTAGTCATGAATAATCTCTTTGAGAATTTCATTGTAATCCCGTTAGTTTTCGTACCTTTGCCAATTTATATTGACAAAAAGGGGGAGAATTATTTTATAGTTCACACTACATACATATGGTTTACGGATCATTATGTAAGGGGAAGTGGTTTTCATTGTGAGATGAAGTATTCACTAAGGGGGAGTGATACATATCACCGTAGTATTATTGTCAAAGTTGTGATACAATTGAACTTGGATGTTGTGTGATAATACTATGACACTGTATAACAATAATTGAGAATCTCTGTTTTCTTATTGTTATAGCTACGAATCTTCAACAACAATGATGCTGAGTTAAACATGTTAAAAATCACTGGAGTACTTGGAGTGACGAAGAATTCAAGGAATGTTGAAGAACCAAGGAAATCAAGCATGTTGGATGAGAAGCTACAAAGTTTATTTATTTTGTAACCCATATGTATTAATAGTTTTGTCACTAAAATTGACAAAGGGGGAGATTGTTAGAGCACTGCTCGGTCGAACTCGCAAGCGTTGCTATCTCAAGCTTGTTTGTCAAGTTTATGTGATCAAAACTATAAGTCTTGATTTATAGTCTACTTATAGCTATGTCTCAGATTATGATAGAATGTGTAGTTGATCTTTAGAATTCACGGCGTTCATCGATTGAAGACGAAGATCTATTGAGGAGAGCTTGGAGGAACTTCATAAACAAAAGGTATGTGGTGCCGAAAACTTATCTATCACTCAGAAGTCTATTCTATTTTATCTCCTATTGAGACTAAGTCGTATAGCTATATAGACTTTTACATTATACACGTTTGATATTTCGAGCTGAGTTTAACTCGCTTATATATTACTCGAAATATATGTTGGAAGCTTTTTTCTTTAGCTACGTTCATCATTATTCTTGACGAGTTTAGTTGGAAAACAATTTATTTTTTGGAAATAATAAGTCAAAAGATGATCATATGAAAATTGCCTAGAAACATTTTACATGATTTGTGTGAGACAGTCATTTGATGTCGACTCGGAATGTTTCGTATTGATCATTCGATCACTTGAAAATTACTTATAAGCTAATAGTTTGTGTGATACAGTTATTTTCATCTTCTAAGGATATTTCAATGATTGAAATGGGAGTTTAGAACAATTAACCATTGTCTGGATATAGCACAGTAAGCATACCATGATGCAAACTGTTGTAGTATGATTCGGGTCCGGAAACTATGTTTGCATACCAGTATGCGAATGTTTTAACTGTTAAAGTCCGGGAACCAAGTATGCATACAAGTATGCAAACGGTTCTACCTGAGTTAGGTACGGAACGACAGTATGCGTACCGTTTTGTGAACTGTCGGACAAGACCAAAGTCCAGAACTTAAGTTTGCGTACCCGTTTGCAAACTGAGTTCGTTAAAGTTCTAAAATCGGTTATGTATGATTCCATACTCATGAACAAATACATTTATAAATTAAAGAATGCAATCTTTGCAACCCGTGGCTAAATGTTCATGAATTGACTCTCTTGAATCAATCCGATTTTGTTTCAATTGTGTCTTGTATACTTCTATGAGAATATAAATAATTTAACAACTCTATGAGTAACACAATTAGATTCATTTGATTATCATTTGATCTATAAGTGTTAGATGAATATGGTTAATATACACGTTTAGGTACGGTTACCCATATCTAAATGAAGGTATATTTCATTTGTGTGTAACAAGCTAAGACCATCTAACGGTGGAGAGATATTGCTTTGGTTTTAAGCAAACTTAACTTGAATCTTAAATCAGGTTTTCATCTAATGGTGAATATTGATTTCTTTGTTTTAAAGTTATCAAACCCTGATTTGAAGACTATATAAGGGTGAATATTGATTTCTTCTGTGTGATACTAGTTGCAACTAGAGTTGATTCTCCTTTAACCTGGGTTTTGATATTATATGATTCATTCTACAAAACTTATCTTACATATCCTTATGTAAATTTCTCATGATTTAAATTTATCAACATAAGTAAGAACTTATTCTTAGCTCAATAAACAGAGTTTAGAGCACAAGAAATGTTGATACGCACATCAAGTCTTTTGGAGAGAAGTCACCAAACACATCTAACTTATTATCCATTCATGAAAACACTTAAAGGAATTTCAAGATTAAAAAAATAATAAACAAGACTTGAGCAACCTTGATGCAATCCTCATATTCTTAAGTTAATAAAGAGGATGCAAACATTTCTGACAATCAAGTAGCAATGGAGTGAGCAGATTGCTTACTTCTTGTGTCACAAGGTGACGCAACAAGGTTTGTTGTCTTCTTACCTCGTCGGGTTCTGGTTCTTCGAGACTTCTTCTTGGCCTCGGGAATTCCATGTTTGTTGCTTAGGGTCAGATTCATCCTTTGCATGGCATTCTGAAGCTTGGCAATCCTTTTGTTATTCTTCTTGAATTTCCAACACTTACTTTGAACATGATTCACATTTCCACAAAACAAGCAATTCAGAGAGGAATTTCTGTTTTCACAATCGGTCTCATGTTTATCACAACATTCTATATCCATCTTTCTAGAACCAGCTGGAACAAAGGAATTGTTTGTGCTCACAGTCTTTCTTTTGAACCCAATACCATTTGTGTTTCCAAATGACTTCCGACCAAATAACATTATTGAGATCTTGTCAGAGTTTCCATACAGCCTTTGCAAGTCCCACTTAAGAGTATCAATCTGTCTTTCCTTTAGAGATAGGTTCTGGTGAATTCATCATTAAGGTTATCAATCTCAAGACTCTTCACCTGAAGCGATGATTCAAGTTTTTCCAAAAAATTCTATAGTTGAAGATTTTCTCGGTGAATCTCTTCACTTTTATCCAAGAATTCCAAAATCTCAGTGTCAGACTCGTATTCTGAATCAGAATTTGAGTTAATAGAAGTTTCTGCTGAGAGATCAAAATTTTCTGTGCAAACTTCAGAAGTATGCGTATTATTGACAAACTGACATGATTTTACTTCTTGTATTGAATCATCTAAAGCATCAAAGAGAGAACGCCGTTTCTCAGATCTTTGGCTTCTCTTCACAATATCCTTGATCTTTTATGTAATCAATGACTTAATAAGATCAACATGATTAGGAAAACATTCATCAGCCCAAGAAAAGATAGAAGACCCACTTGTACTGGTTACAGCTTTGAAAGCAGATGTTCTGGCTGTATTTTGATCAAGATCAAGGAGTATCTACTTTCCAACAAGAATATTCCTGAAAAGTGTTTCAAGGTTATTTCCCTCAACGATGGCATGTTTCTTAGAATCGTATCTAGCTGGTAGAGATCTGAGAATTTTTACCACAATGTCCTTTTCAGGAATAGTTTTACCCAATGCAAATGATGCATTAACAATTTCAAAAACTTTGTGATTAAACTCATCAGATGAATCTTCATCAGCCATACGAAGGTTTTCCCAATCAGAATTTAAGTTTTGAAGTATAGATTCTTTCTCAAAGGTATTCCCTTCAAATACGGTTTCTAAGATATCCCAAGCATCTTTAGACCAAGTGTACGTAGTCACATGGTGCTGAAGATCTGGGGTAATGGAATAAATGATAGCATTTAATCCGTCGGAATTTTGCTTTGCAGCACTAATCTCGACATCACTATAACTACCAATATCCTTTGCAACAGTTACACAGTTTACTACAACTATTGGAGGATTATAGCCATTTACAACACGAACCCATGATTTAAAATCACGCGCTTGTAGAAAGGTACGCATAGCAATTTTCCACCATAAGTAATTCGAGCCATCGAAGACTGGAGATACATTTATAGAGATAGCACTTCTGTCCATAGAGTCTGATTGCTACATACACATACTTCTGAGGTCTTGGCGTGTTTGTCTTCTCTAATACCAATTAAAAACGCGGGGGTATAACAACCACACCCAATATTTCGTTCGGAAATTCGTATGGACTAAACTCCAATATAATTCCGAGAGCACGAACTTAAAAGTGAGACTCAATCAAGAAAGATATCAAAGAGCTTTATCTCTTTCTCAATACAATCGACAAATCGAACAGATAAAAATCCGTGAGACTAATTGATGTGAGAATAACTTTGACGGTACCAAAGACTAGTGACCAAGTGTCAATCAAGTTTTATCCAACAAACAAGGTCTGATTTATCAACGTGATTGAACTACGCATAACCTGCGATATTTTAATTATATAAACAAATATAATGCGGAAAAGAAATAACACATACACCATAAATTTTGTTAACGAGGAAACCGCAAATGCAGAAAAACTCCGGGACCTAGTCCAGGTTTTAACACCATACTGTATTAAGCCGCTACAGACTCTAGCCTACTACAAGTTAACTTCGGATTGGAATGTAGTTGAACCATAAACATATCTCACACCGATTAAGGTACATTCGCGTTCCTTACGCTTCTAGAATCCCATCAGGACTCTGCGCACTTGATTCCCTTAGCTGATCTCACCCACAACTAAGAGTTGCTGCAACCCAAAGTCGAAGACTTATAAACAAATCTTTCTCCCACAGATAAGTCTATTCTTGTTGTTGTTTCCGTTTTTAGATAAATCAATGTGAACAGGAAACTTAACTAATACCCCGGGTTTATACTCCCGAAGAGCAGCCTAGAAATATTAGTCACCTCACAATAACCTAACTGATTAACAGAAAAAGTTATTGCGGAATCACAAGAGTCTGAGACGAAGAACTGTTGTGATTACTTTTTATATCTTACATATCGGAGATAAATCTCGAGTAAATATTAGAGAAGATAAAACTCAAAACGATATAACAAGTAAGATCAGAATACGCAACTATAGAGAAAATAGTTGGATCTGGCTTCACGAATCCCAAATGAAGTCTTGAAGTCGTTAACCTAATAATAGTTTTGGAAAACCTAGGTTAAAGGAGAATCGACTCTAGTTTGCAACTAGGACACACGGAAGTGTCGGGATTAGGTTTCCCAGATGCTAGGGTTCTCCCTTATATAGTCTTTCAAATCAGGGTTGCTTACAATCAAAGCTAAGATATCTTAATAACAAAGAAATTGATATTCACCGTTAGATGAACTCCTGATTTAAGATTCAAGCTAAGTCTGCTTAAAAACTAAGCAATCAATCTCCATTGTTAGATGGTATTAGCTTGATACACACAGATGAAATATACCTATATTTAGATGTGGATGAACCTTACCCAAACGTGTATACCTTGTTGGCTCAATAATAGTTAACAAAAGTTAGCCATATTAACACTTATACCTTAGCCATATTCATCTAACACTTCTATATCAAATATGATGATCAATCAATCATGATAGATAATCAAATGAATCCAAATGTGTTTCCAGAGAGTTGTTCAAATGTTCATCATCTCATAGAAATATATATAAAAACCATTTGAAACAAAATTGGTTTGGTTTGTAATTGTACAAAGTACTTATACAAGAACCAATTCATCAACATAATGCCACAGTTTGCAAAACAAGTTCGCATTTTATTTTATTAAAGTTCCAGGGAATTTAGTTCAAAAACTGAGTTCGCAAACGAACCTGAGTTTATGAGTATGAAAATCACACTTACCGATTTTAAAACATGACCACTGTGTTCGCAAATTGAGTAGCAAACAGCAGTTCCATACTTTGGCCTTGTCAAACAGGGTACGCGAATAGCAGTTTCAGATTTGGCCTTGTCTAGCAATTCGCAAACAGGGTACACGAACAACAGCTCTGGACCTTTTCACAGGTAAACCAGTTCGCAAACAATAGTTCCGGACCTAAACTAGACTTGCACAGTCAGCATACAAAGTATACATCCTAACCAGAGTGTATATCTTGATTATGTTAATCAGATTCAAAGATTCATCTAGCGGTGGATATTGTTTGCTTAGCTCCAAAGCTATCTTAGCTTAAACCTAAAGCAACCTATGCTTTGAATTTCTATAAAAGGAGAACCTCAAACAACTGGGATCTTTGAATCCCGACACTACTTTTTGGTGTGTCCTGGTTGTAACTAGAGTCGTCCTCTCCAGAAACCATTTTAGGGTTTAGCGACTATAAAGACTTCATAGGGATTCGTAAAGCCAGGTCCAGCTATTGTTTATCTTGATAGCTCGAGTATCCTGATCTTATTCGATTATTGAGCTTCTCACTTAAACAAGATAGATAGAAATATTCAAAGTTCTCTTCGTCTCAAACTTTGTTGATTCCACAAGTTTAATACTTGTGAGGTGAATAATAATCTAGGCTGCACTTCGGGTTGCATAAGTCCGGATTTTGAGGTTAGCTAGACTTTGTCTTTTGCTATCGATTTTCATCACCTTGATCTTTGATCGAAAAGGAAATCACATATATAGGCTTATCTGTGGGAGGAAGATTGGTTTAAAGTCTTCAATTGAGTTGAAGCAACTCTTAGTTGTTGTGACGTCAGCTAAGGGAATCAATTGCGTGGAGTCCCGCTGGGATTCAAGAGGCGTAAGGAACGTGATTGACACATTTATGTATCTAATATGATCTCAACTGTATGTGTTGTTAATGCTCGATTTTGTATTTATTATGGCTTTTTATGTCTTTGTAGGTGTTTTTGGAGAAATAAGCTTTTCCGGAAAAATTGGCTCGAAAAGTGGTATTTGCACTCCCTGGGAGAAAGTACTAAAGGCACCCAGAAGATGTGTTAAAGACACTCCGAAAGTATGTTGTAAGCACCCAGAGAATTTATAAAGGCACTCAAACAAGTGATAAGGGCACCCCCCATGAATTTGGCTAAGGGCACCCCTGAATTGTTATTTACACCCTGTGGTTAACAGCACCCGCATATTGGTTTTAGGGCACCCACCTTCTTCTCCCTTTTAAATATTATTTTGGCGTGAAGAACTTTTTTCACCTGCGTAACTTTATGGGTTGATTTTTATGAAGATTTGATCGCACGTTTTGCTGGAATTGGAGTTGGAATGGATTGTTACACTGAAACAGGCTTGCTAGTGGGCTTATTCGACGGTAAAGAGGTTTTTCACGTTGATTTCCTAAAACAGAGACCAAGATATTCTCGGGATTTCTCTGGTATATATTTGGGGATTCACGGTGAGTTTGGAGAGTTTAAGTATATATGGGACTTGACTTAATCGATTAGGAAACCCAGATACCTTGTGGAGAAGAAAAAAGAAGGTATTATAGCCTAGTTTGGTACTGTTGTGTGTTGTTGTGTTGTGCTGTGAAAATAAAGCGGCATGACGTTTGGTAAACTATAATTTGAAAAGCGCTGTGAAATTAACAAATTGTCAATTCTGTTTGGTAAATTGGTATTTTAAAGTGCTGGTGATGTAGCTAATGACGGAAATAGACATGTTTTAAACATACACTGTAATTATAGATTATATTCTGAATTCTAATATATTTAATAAAATATATTGTTTTATTATTTTATAATTACTTTTTTCATTTAATAAATAATTTTATGATTATGGTTTGCTTCAAAAATAATATTATTATTGTAATTATTATTTATTATTTCAAAAAAAATAAAAAAATAAAAAATAAAAGAACAAAATAGAACCTAGAAATATAATGATAATTGTACATTATTCAAGGGTAAAATTTATCTTTATAATAAAATAACAGGGTTAAAATAGAGAATCAATTAAATCAAATTATATGGGTCCACCGCTTCTGCTTTTCAGCTTTTAAAAGCTAGTGCTGAGTTGCTTTTAAAAGCAGATCTAAAATGGAAGTGCTTCTCTCCAAAAGCACTTTGGAAAAAATGTACCAAACACAATTTTTGGTAAAAGTTTGTTATAAGTTTGTTACAAAGTGCTTTTGATAGAAAAAAAGCAATCCCAAACGGGGCTTATATGTTTAACGATAAAACAGGGAGGTGGTTATATTCTCGGAAATTTTTGGATTTGGTGTGGAAATTTCATGCAGTTTAGGGAAAAGATATCTTCTCTATCAATTGTATTTTATCTTAGGAAAGTTCTCATATTAACAGAGACACGTGAAGATAAAATTTCCTGACTTGGCTTAGACGAAAGGTGAATTTATTTTCGAGATATTTGGACCTGTGGGATATAAATAGATTGGTGTTGTTGTAACAAAGGGGTATCGAGAGTTGGGAGTTGATTGAGAGGTTGCAGACGAAGAAACAAGGATTTGCGGAGAAGTTCTCTGCTGGTGAAGACGAAAAGAAGCTGAAGAACATAAACTGGTCAAAATCAATCGCATAAGTAAACTACACAGAAGACAGTCGTATTCTCAGCAGTCTTATTTATTCAAACTCTTGCAACAGTCAGTCTGCAACGGTTATAAGCGTTGGAATTGAGTTGTTTTATTCCTTTTCATCATTTGTAAACACTTTTGAGCGATGAATACATATTTTGAGATGTTGTTTACCATGATGAGCTAATTCCCGCGTAACCAAGGCAATGGATGAAGCTACTTACGCATGATTCATGGGTAACTATTTTATTTTCTTTAGTTTTATTATATAATTCACTTAATCACTGCTTCTGCAAAGTTTTAAAATGTTTTCATGATTTTCTTAATTATTTGTTATTCAATTTGATAGGTTATGCTTTGTTAAATCTATTGATAATCTATGCTTAAAGTTTACAAGTAATATTTGAGAATATGTCTGATTTTTAGTGAATTAAGATAAAAAGAGGACTTAAAAGATGATTAGATTTTTGAAATCCTTATCATTCAATCATGAGTAGTAGTGGAATCCAAAGTCTTGGTTATTTCTAAAACCATGATATCACTTTCAATTTAGTTTTCTTTATTTTAGTTTGAAACCAAAATCTTCACAAGTCTTGAATGAATCCTTTCTTATCACTATAAAAACTACATTAGAACGCGACTGTAACTGAATTGTTGTAAGGGTTTAATTATGTCTCAACTACATTCAAGTCCGAAGTTAATTGGTAGTAGGCTAGTGTCTATAGCGGCTTAATACAGTTTGGTGTTCAATCTGGACTAGGTCCCGGGGTTATTATGCATTTGCAGTTTCCTCGTTAACAAAAAATTTGGTGTCTGTGTTATTTCTTTTCCGCGTTATATTGTTTATCTTCATAATTGAAATATCACAGGTTGTACGTAAATCAATCATAATAGATATCGATGGGTCAGTAGACCGACTTTGTTTTACCGCAAGTGCATGGTGTCAAGACTGCACACAATAGCAAGTACGGTTCGTTCCCTCAAGGAGTGCGAAAACTACTACTAATTAATATCAGGACCTATCTTACCAAATTCAATATTTCAGAGATTATAAAACTTGAGGATATGAGCTAACAAGTGAAATGAAGCAAATTTATAAAGATTGTAATCAAGGATATGGAAGTATTAGGGCTACGGAATCCGTTGTAAGCTATGTTTACTTGTGTTCTATCACAAGGTCTCAAATTTACTCGTGCAAAGTGGCAAACTTAGCTACTAACACACGAAAGATATTTCGTTATCATAAAAGATTGTTTGTTCTCAACCTAGAAGGTAGACATCCTAAGTAGTAAGCATACATGACATACATAGTCTTGGAGTGATCATAAAATAATTTTTACCTAGGTTACAGATGGAATGATGTCCTAGAATTCAACTATGTAGTATACATGGCATAAGACATGAAAAACTCTTAAAACAATCAACCTCTTTTGAGAAAGGGCTGTGCTGTCACGCTCCGTCATGCATAAAAGGATTGTAAGCTATCAGGGTTTCAAACGTTGGATTAGAGTAATCTACCTCTAGATTTGAGTTTTAGATTAAAGAGACAACTGCTAATTATAGACAGACCCTTTAATTTATTTTTGTTTTAGATTGCAGGTCCCTTGTAACATAATTATTTGTCGTCTCTGATCTTCAATCTCTTTCTCTCTGATCCTTTTTGATTACCAATGACACTAAAATATAAAGCAAGTACAGTAAGGAACCCCCCGTAATCAATTTGTAGTTCTGCTTTTCTTTCTTCTTTTTCTTTGTAAATTCTCCTTGATTTACCCAGTTGAAAATTAATCTCTGATTTGTTATTGTATGCCAATTATCATCACCAGAAACACCTCCATCACCTCCACCGGTCTATTACAGAAACACCACACCAGAAGGGGGACACATGTAGAAATCTACTTTTCATTTGGTCTATTAAGAGCTGAATAAGAAAAACAAACATATTAGCTTGAACCCTTACTTTCTTTCACTGAATTAATGAAATATAAGGCTTCAACTCTTCTATTCTTTAATAATCAGACTCCATTTTTAAAGAAAATCAAACTCCATTTTTAAAGGTTCACTTTTCTTTCTTTTTTTCGAATTCAAAGTTGTTGCAAAAATAAAATAAGAATGGGGAGGATTTCCTTTTCGTTTTTAGTTGAAGAAAAATGGTGGATATCATAACATGAACGAAAGAAAAAAAAATTAACGAAAGAAAAGACAAGGGAGTTTCTTACAATTAGTTTTGGTTTTACAGCTGTACCCATGTGAGAGATGGTATGATTTTTATGATCCAACGGACAAGAGACTGCTAGCTTATATTTCTATCCCCCAGTGCCGCGCGGGATAGCATTAGCCATTGAGAAACACAAACATGAAGTTAAGCTTTTATTTTTGAGACCATTATTTGAGAGCATAAGTAAATTAAACCTATAAGTTCATCATTCACCCTAATGAGGAGTTTAGCTACACATGGTTTTCTTAAAAGCCATAAAAAATGATATAGATAATAACAAGTAAAGCATATGAATCGCAGAAAGCAAAATAGCTAAACCTAGTTTTCTCCCCTGAATACGGCGTATCCTTGAAACTGCACTAACTGAAGTATATATAGGTGCAACTGTAGCTTCCACTTCTGGACCATGCTAACTGTTTTTAGGCCCAATACATTTGCACTGACTTCCAATTGAACCGTTTTTTGGGGACTACTCAAAAATGGAGGGGGACTATTTTGTGATAGGAATGTCTACCCTATACTTATAAGGGGTGTCCTAAAGTGTGGAAATGACTAACCTACCCTTAACCTAATTTAATTTAAAACCAACCTAATAACCACCTATATATATATAACCACCACCTCCTCCCACCACCGCCGCCCACCACCTACCACCTCCAACTACCACCACCACCAACCACCACCACCTACCACCTCCAACTACCACCACCACCAACCACCACCACCTCTATGTATATAGCTTAATTTAAATCATTAACGAAGATATTCTCACAACCCCATTACTTGTCATTCGTTTTTTGTTGAAGAAATGAGAAGTAATCATCAAAATGAGTTGAAAATGAAAGTTGCAGAGAGAAGTTCGGATAGGAATTATGTGAAACAGTTTGTCGAACTAGCCGAACTCAGCTTTAATGGAGTTTTTTCTTTCAGAAAAAAGTTCGGTTACCTCGCAAAAAAAAATTCTCAGTCGAACTTTTAGTTCGGTTACGTCGCAACTTTTTTTCGTTTTTTTCCTAGCCAAAATTTTTAGTTCGGTTATGTTGCAATTTTTTTCTACTAACCGAACTTTTTTCTGAAAACATATATATTGAGTTCGGTTACGTCGAGAAAAAATTTCCCAGCCGAACTTTTAGTTCGGTTACGTCGCAACTTTCTTTTTCCTAGCCAAACTTTTCTCTGAAAGCAAAAACTCCATTAAAGCTGAGTTCGGCTACCTGTGTCTTCAGAACCATTAGCCGAACTACACTTTCAGATGAGTTCGGTTACCTGTTCTTCAGATGTCGTAACCGAACTTCATTTCCATGGTCGAAATCAGTTTATAGATTTCTCATTTTTTCGAAAGTTTTTGTCAATTCAAGCAACATTAACTAAATTTGAAGTATACCTAAGTACCCAAAACCCTCATTTCGAAATCAACCATCTTAAAAAAAAAGACCAAAACCCCCTTCTTCTCAAAAATTATTCTTTTAAAAACACTAAGCTAATTAATCTAACCTCACTAATCAATCATTACACTAACACTAATTAATCATTACACTAACTAATTTAATCACCAAGGGCAAGTTTGGTATTAGAAAAAAACGGCAAGTTTGGTATTAGAAAAAAACTAAGTTAAGGAGTGGCTCAAATTTACTTCAAATATCCACCCCAAAATAGAAGAGTAGTCCCCCACCTTTTTTGAGTAGTCCCCAAAAGCTCGTTCTTCCAATTCCATCCCTTTGCAAGGTCCGGCTACTGCCCAAATCTGAACCTCTAAGCTCTTTTCTTCACCGTTTGCAAAACTCCCTGAACTTCTGAATCTGTCACCAGCTCAATTTGTTGAGACAGTTCTCTCCCCACTTAACCAACAATACCTCTCTCCATCTTCTCCCCATTCGTGCACTGTGAACACATCCTAGAATTCCCCATTTCTGCTGTCTGTAACGGACCATTCAGCATTCACAACTTTCCTCTCAACACAAAACATAACCCCTCTTCATTGTTGTTGCAATAAATAACATCTCATTACTTCAGCTGCGTTGTAACTTCCTGCATCACCAGAACACCACCAACCCAAGCTCCCTTCTCAAATACAGCTACCACGAGCAAGAACATCAGTCTTTCCTTTTATCTAGCTATCCCCATAACTGACTGCAGCCATCTCAACCATATCAGGTCTTGGGTCTGATTTACCGGTATCAAATTCAGCTCAACTATGTCTCAACTCTTCACCGATTCGAACCCCATACAGTCAACACACTCATTATTACTTCCATGTTATATTTCGTCTTCGAAAACCAAACCCCCCCCCCCCCCCCAATTTCTGTAGCTACAACTACCACTGCCTGCAACTCAGATCTCGTTCTTGTATTCTTGCCTAAATCCCCTTCTTTGTAACTCCACAGGCTGGTGCTTCTGTTTTCGAAAGTATGATCTCCATCTCTATGAACTGATGCCGCAACATAAAACATCGAACTCATCAATTAGCTTCCTCCATAGCCTGAATTTCAGTCTTGGCTCGTCCTCTTTAAATATTATCTGCAACCAATAAGAATTGTTGTATCTGGGTTGACAGAAGACCCTAATACAAGCCACGGATTGCCCCAAAATTCGACCTCAAAACATCATTGAACTCGGCCACTTTCTTTCCCCTGCTGCTCCTTCTTCTTCCTTGAGAATATTCAATGAAACCCAAAAGAAATTCGAAAGGCAACTGCTCGAACTGCTCCATTCACGACGATCTCATATCCCTTTTCTCTGTTGAGAAATGAATACCATCAGGTTGAATAGGAAATGAAATTTCCTTTTTTTTTTTACACAAACAAGATGTGGTAGAGAAGTGGCCACGTCTCACTTCTTATACCCCGTGTGCAGCTCACACATGTGGCAAAGAAAATCATTTATTTGTTTCGATACATCAAGCTCGCTGTCCATCAGATGACTTAGGTGACGCGGCCCATGAATTGTTGGTTTGCCAGCCCACAAGCTCTATATAAGCTCTGACTCCTTTGGCACGCAAGTTGCAAACGCCAATTTAGCTTGTAGGTTATTAGTTCTATGCGTGAGTGGATTTCACTTGTAATTCCTGTAAAAGTTCTAAAATATAATGATTAGCGAAATATCGAGACCTAGCTAGTATAAATGTGGGTATTAAAGTATCCCACTTACATGCTTATCAAATTCCCCCACACTTACATTTTGCTAATCCCGAGCAAAACAGAAAATAGATATCCGCTCCACAGCTGGATAGGGAGATACGTCTGCTAAACAGCTAGACAGAACCACTAAACAGTGGTGTAGAGAAGTTTGCTAAACAACGAGACGGAACCACTAAACAGTGGTTTAGAGAAGTCTGTTAAACAGCAAGACAGGATCAGTAAACAGTGGTTTAGAGAAGTCTGCTAAACAGTAAGACAGAACCACTAAACAGTGGTATAGAAATGTATGTTAAACAACAAGACAGATAATCAGAAACACCCGCTCAACAGCTGGTCATGTCGTTCAAAACATTTTTTTATTTTTATTTTATTTTTTTGAAAAATCCTAACGAAAGTGAAAACCTATAAAATCTGAGTGTTAACCACTCCCCTAACTTAAACATTACATTGTCCTCAATGAAATTAAGTCATCCAACGTAGAAGTTAAGATGGCAAAAATCACAAGCAAACAAATAAAAATAAGAGATAAAGAAAATGGGAAAAAATATGGTGGGTTGACTCCCACGAAGCAATTGGTATTTTTTTCCTTGCAAAATGAAAACAAAACATAAAAAGGAACAAGAATCCACTAATATACAACAACAATAATTCAAATAGTTTTAATCTTGATAGACCGGATCTTCGAGGAGGACAGTTTCCACCTCGGTATTGATGAGCTCTAAAAATGGTTTCACTCGTTGTCCATTAACCTTAAACACATTACCAGACTCTCTATTCTCAAGATCGACAGCCCCATGAGGGAAAACTTCTTTGACATAGTATGGGCCTGTCCAACGAGATCTCAACTTGCCCGGAAATAAATGCAACCTAGAATTGTACAAGAGAACTTTCTGCCCAGGTTCAAATGACTTACGACTAATCGACTTATCATGAAACACTTAAGTTTTCTCTTTGTAAAGCTTTGCATTCTCATATGCATCATTCTTAATCTCTTCCAAATCATTGAGTTGAAGCTTACGGTGATTCCCAGCTGTAGACAAATCAACATTAAAAGTCTTAATGTCTCAATAGGCCTTATGTTCTTACTCAACCAGTAAATGACATGACTTTCCATAGACAAGTCGATACAGAGACATACCAATGGGTGTCTTATAAGCAGTTCGGTAAGCCCAAAGTGTATCCAATAATCGTGCAGACTAATCTTTACGATTAGGATTCACAGTTTTCTCTAATATTTGCTTAATTTGATGGTTAGAAACTTCTCATTGACCACAAGTATGGGGGTGATATGGTGTAGATACTTTATGAGTAATGGAGTACTTACTTAAAAGAGTCTTAAAAGAACTATTGCAAAAATGTGACCCTCTATCACTTATGTTAGAGCACTGCTCGGTCGAACTCGCATGCGTTGCTATCTCAAGCATGTTTGTCAATGTTAGTGATCAAAACTATAAGTGTTGATTTCTAGCCTATTTATAGATGTCTCGGACTAGGACATAGATTGTGTAGTTGAGCATTAGACTTCACGACGTTCATCATTTGAAGATGAAGAACTACTAAGGGGAGCTTGTGGAACTTCATCAACAAAAGGTATGTGGAGAATGAAACTCATCTATCACTTGGAAAGTCTATTTCTACTCTATCTCCTATATTGAGACATAAGTCATATTACGATATAGTTTTCTATTATACACATTTGAGATTTCGAGCTGAGTTTATCTCGCTTACATATTTCTCGAAATATGTGTTGGAAAGCTTTCGCTTCGACCAAGTTCATCTTATATTCTTGACGAATGTAGGAATATGACCATGTGAAAATTGCCGAGTAACATCTTACATGGTTTGTGTGATACAATCATTTGGTGTAGACTTGGAATGTTTCGTTATGATTATTTCAATATCTTGAAAATTGCTTTGATGCTAATAGTGAGTGAAAACGGCTATTGTCATCCTCTAAGAAAGTTTCAATGATTGAAATAAAGAGTTTAGAATCAAGTAACCATGTTTGGATATAAACATAATGTGTTCTCACATTTGTGTGTAAGTCCAAAACCAGGAACCTGAAGTATGTGAACCCGTACGCGTACTGGCGGTTGTTGGATGTCTGGGCAAGTATGCGTACCCGTACGCATACTGGCGGAAGTCGCACGTCCGTCAATTTCTGCTGGAGTTTGGAAGTGTGAATTGGTATGCGCACCCGTATGCGTACTGGCATAACCAAACTCGGTCCGGCTACTTAAGTATGCGTACCCGTTTGCATACTTGAGTTGGTTGCTTTCTAAAATCAGTTGTACATGAACTTAAACATTTTTAATATAAGGAATGCAATCTTTGCAAACCGTGGCTATAATGTTCATGAATTGATTCGAGTGAATCAAACCGATTTTGCTTCAATTGTGTTCTTGTATACTTCTATGAGAATATAGCAATTGAACGGCTCTTCAACTAGTTTCATTTGAGTCATTTGAACTAGTTATGGTTAAGATGAATAAGGTTGATATGAGAGTAATCATATGGCTAACTTCGGTTAACTATTGTTGAGCCAACATGGTGTACACGTTTGGGTACGGTTACATAAACCTAAATGAGGGTACATTTCATTTGTGTGTAACAAGCAAAGTTCGATCTAACGGTTGAAAGATATTAGCTTGGTTGAATCGGGTTTTTCATCTAACGGTAAATATTGAATGCTTGGTTACCAAGGTAACTTGGATTGCAAACCCTGATTTGAAAACTATATAAAGGAGAACTCTAGCAACTGGGAAACCTAATCCCCACACCCCCTGTGTGTTACTAGTTGCATAAACTAGAGTTGATTCTCCTTTAACCTTAGTTTTCTATCGAGACCCTGTAGGTTAACGAATTCAAAGACTTCATTGGGATTGTGAAGCCAGACCCAACTATTTTCTTTGTAGTTGCGTGTTCTGATCTTGCCCGATTCTATCGTTTGAGTACTGTTGATTAGTGATTTTAGTTTTGGTTCTACCCGTCCTAATCCCACAAAGTGACCTCACTTTACTAGGAATGGTAAGAGAGAGAGTTGCCTTTCCATTGTACCTTGTCCTTCCTTATATAGACTTTCCCAAAAGTCATTCCTTTTATGACATCATGACACATGTCCTAAACCTCCTTAATTACTTCTAATGCCATTCCTTAATATAACCTCCTCCTTGTTTATTAATCCCTTCCTTGTCCTTATTTTTTCATAAGTATTTTCACATTGGACTTGGGCCTAATTCCCAAGTCCCCATGCTTCATACTAGGCTTATCCCTTTTTTTGGGCCACCCCAGACCCGTTAAGGGGTATTATTTTTCATATATCAACATTAGTCCCCTGACTATTGGGTCAATTGTCAAATGACCCAGTAGTCAAATCACTCCACACTCTTGGTCACCACGTGTCACTGGAAGCGGGGCGGTTACCACATTATTTAAGATGACGCTTTCTTTATATGAGAGCATCGTGCTTCCAATCCGATAATCGATTTTGAGCTCCTTGTTTCCATTTTCCCTTTCTGTCGGATACCTTGCTCAGATGGCTCACTTACTTCACGGATATGTTTTAACCTTAGCGCCTATCCCTGCACTGGTTTCGATGTTCAAGGAGCTGGAATTGACGCGTCTATCGTTGGTGAAAGCTAAGGTTGATGCGCTTTATGAGCACAGACTAGCAAATAGGGATTCTATGCGCGCTTAGTTCGTAGAACATCATAAAGCATATCAAGCTGCTCAAAAGGCCGAGCCCTCTGGGCACGTGACATCCGCGGTTAAGCATGCTTTAGACGATGTTGTTACTGCTCGGTATGCCGCTAATTCATTACTTATGGAGTCGTCGGTAATGACGGCAACTATAGAGCGTGTCATTGCTGATTGTCGTTTACATACCTCCGGTCAGGAGATCCTGCGGCTTCCCGGGTATACCCTGTCTCTGGCGGTTGTTTCTGCGCTTGTAAGTTTGTCCTACCTCGAAGATGAGCTTGCGCGCTTATTGGTGCTAAGAAAGGAGGTGGAGGTACTCTGGACTCTCAGGAGGATCCGTCAAGACAAGGCGCGTAGAGAGTGTAATGAACATGAAGGTACTCTTGCATTCGCTCGTGGTGCAAGAGCTAAAGGAAAAGTCATGCAGGACATCCGTAGGTTGGTAAGGGAGGCCAATTGGGAATTGTCTCAAGCCAACACTTAGTGTGATGAAGAGCGTCTGATGGTGGAAGTCGTGGATATGGACATTGCCCGCCGTCGCATGTTGATAGCCAGCTAGGTTGCGTGCTATTTTGGGATGGTTTATTTGTTGCTTTTGTATTATTTATTTTTTGCATCTGCTTTGGGGTTATGCCTCTTTTGTGGATTTTCTTTGATGTTTGTATTGTTCGTTACTTGTTGCTAAACTTTTTCTTCCTTGTTGACTCTTTCCTTATCCCTTTTGTCTCGTGGATGTTGCCGTACTGGTCTTGGCCCTTAGTTTCCTAGTCCCCAGGGCTCCTATCAAGTTTGCCTTTTCCCTTGGAGGTGCCCTGGACCCGCTTAGGGAACACTGCCCTTCGTATATCACCATTAATGTGGTTCGACACGTATCATAACATGCAAGGAGAGATGCAAGCGGTTGTTACATCGTAAACTGTGTCATTTCCCTTTATATACAGTTCTCTTTTCTTAGTTTGATCACTAGTTTCATTTCCAACTTCACTCCCCCCCTTTTTTTCTTCGACATATCGCCTACATGGCTAATTCTCTTCACGGATACGTGTTATGCTTGGCGCATGTTCCTGTGTTGGTCTCGGTGATGTTTAAACATTACGAATTAAAGCGAATGTTGCTCGTGAAGGCTGAAATTGAAGCGCTTCGAGAGCAGAGAATGTCGGATATAAACATTAAGCGGGCTATATTTAGGGAGCAACATGAGGTGTACCGAACTGCTCAGCGAGCTGAATCATCAGGCCACGTGCCGTTAGAGATCCAACGCGCGTTGGATGAGGATGTTACCGCTCGTGACGCGGTTGATCAATTATTCGCGGATTCTTTGATAATGATGGCTACTATAGATCGCGCCATTTCTGACTGCCGTCTCTGGGTTTCTGATTAGGCAGCCCCACCGCTTCTTGGACACGTTCTAACCTTAGCGGCTGTGTGTTCTCTTGTATCTCACCCCTACCTCGAGGATGAGTTAGCGCGTTTTTTGGTACTAAGGGAGAAAGTTGGCCTGTTATGGACGCTTAGGTTGATTCGTCAGGATAAGGTGCGTAAAGAGTACGATGAGCATGAGGATACTCTCTCGTTTGCTCGTGGGGCCGGAGCTGAGGGTAAAATCATTCAGGATATCCACAAGTTAGTGAATGAAGCTGATCAGGACCTTTGTTTGGCCACCGCGCAATGTGATGACAGGCGTTTGATGGTGGAGGGTTTGGACGTGGATATTGCTCGTTGTCGGGCATTAATAGCTGATTAGGTTGCGTGTCTTTCTCTTTGTTTGTGTTCCATTCGTGGCTCCACTGTTGTTCTTCCTATGCGTTTTCTCTGGACGAAGTATGAATAATAAATTATTTTATTTTTTTTTGGTCACCAACTGGGATGAGTTAATGGTAGTGCTTGTCCCCCACCCATCCCTCTCATTTGGAGGGGTGAAGATGGTTAGGTAAGTGGTGATGAAACGCGCATACTCCTCCTTTCCTTTTTATCAGAAGGAAGAGGTAGGATGGGCGAGCGTTGGAAAAACGTGCCTACTCCCCCCCCCCCCTTTTTTTTTATCAAAAGCAGTGGAATGGGCAGAACGCGCCTACTCCCCTTTCTTTTTTTTATCAAAAGCAGTGGAATGGGCAAAACGCGCCTACTCCTCCTTTCCTTTTGTATCAGCAGGAAACGGTGGGATGGGTAGGCGTTGGTAGAACGCTCCTACTCCCCCTTTCTTTTTTATCAAAAGTAGTGGAACGGGCGGAACGCGCCTACTCCCCCTTTCCTTTTGTATCAGAAGGGAGCGGTGGGATGGGTAGGCGTTGGTAGAACGCGCCTACTCCCCTTTTCTTTTTTATCAAAAGTAGTGAAATGGGCAGAACGCGCCTACCCCCCCCCCCCCCCCCTTTTATCAAAAGCAGTGGAACGGGCAGAACGCGCCCACTCCCCCTTTCCTTTTTTTATCATAAGGGAGCGGTGGGATGGGTAGGCGTTGGTAGAACGAGCCTACTCCCCCTTTCTTTCTTTTTATCAAAAGCAGTGGAATGGGCAGAACGCGCCTACTCCCTCTTTCTTTTTTATCAGAAGTAGTGGAATGGGCAAAACGAGCCTACTCCTCCTTTCCTTTTGTATCAGTAGGAAGCGGTGGGATGGGTAGGCGTTGGTAGAACGCGCCTACTCCTCCTTTGGCATTCCCATAGCCTGTTGTAGATTTGTCAGTTGACTGGCGCCTTTGGCATTCTCGTGGCCTTTGTAAATTTGTCATCCGGTTGGGCGCCTTTGGCATTCCCATGGCCTTTTGAAGGCTTGTTAGCCGATTGGGCGCCCTTGGCATTCCCGTAGCCTTTTGTAGATTTGTTAGTTGATTGGGAGCCTTTGGCATTCCCATGGCCTTTTGTAGATTTGTCAGCCGATTGGGCGCCTTTGGCATTCCCATGGCCTTTTGTAGATTTGTCAGCCGACCGGACACCTTTGGCATTCCCGAATCTTTTTGTAGATTTGTCAGCCGATTGGGCGCCTTTGGCATTCCCATGGCCTTTTGTAAATTTGTCAGCCTACCGGGCGCCTTTGGCATTCCCGTAGCCTTTTGTAGATTTTTCAGCCGATTGGGTGCCTTTGGCATTCCCGAAGCCTTTTGTAGATTTGTCAGCCGATTGGGTGCCTTTGGCATTCCCATGGCCTTTTGTAAATTTGTCAGCCAACTGGGCGCCCTTGGAATTCCCGTAGCCTTTTGTAAATTTTCACACTATTGTTGATAACTTACTCTTTATTATTCATGGCGGGTGCTTATACATTGAGCGATTTATGCATAGAACTTTTTCAACCATTTGCCATTGATGGGCATTTTGACTTTGGTTCCATTCATTCGTCTAAGCTTATAGTATCCGCTGTCTTCCACTTTTCTTATCTTGAATGGGCCCTCCAAGTTTGCAGCAAACTTTCCAGCGCTGGCGTTTCTTTGTACATGAGGGGCGATTTTCAGAACCAAGTCGTCTACCTTGAAGGTTGTCTCTTTCACGCTTTGGTTATAATAATTAGATGTGCGCTTCCTGTAAGCTTCTGTGAATCGTTCCGCTTGTGCTCTTCTTTCTTCTATCGTATCTAAATGGGAGAAACGACTTATTTCATCTGGTGTGGTGTGACTAGCCATTGCCACTCTGGCGGACGGAATCAATATCTCTGCTAGCAGTATCGTGTCTTCTCCATAGACTAGTGAATAGGGCGTTGCTCCTGTGGAGCTGCGCTTCGAGATTCTATAAACCCATAACGCAAGTGGCAACTGCTCGTGCCATTCTCTATGATGATCGTACACCGTTCTGCTCAGGACTCGGATGAGTGTTTTATTCGTCGCTTCTGCTTGCCTATTCCCCTGGGGGTAATAAGGGGTTGACGTGTGCAGTCTTGTGTTGTATCGAAGGAGAATATCTATTACATCCTTGTTTACGAACGACTTGGCATTGTCCGCCCTAATTATTATAGGCGCATCGAACCTGTAGATGATATGTTCTCTGATGAATACGGCCATAGTTGCTCTGGCGTAGTCTTTGAGGGGTATCGCCTCGACCCACTTTGATGCATACTCAGTGGCTGTTATTATGTATTTGTGGCACTTTGAAGACATTGGGTTGATTGGCCCTATAAGGTCCAGTCCCCAGCTATGGAATGGCCATGGTGTTACTATGCTGTGTAATTGAGTGTGCGGCTCCCGAATCAGGGTTCCGTGCATCTGACAGCTTAGGCATTTTTGGACGTACTCTGCAGTATTGCTTTCCATGGTTGGCCAATAGAACCCTCCTTCGTAAAGTTGTAGGAACAACTTCCGCATTCCCTGATGCTCGGCGTCATGAGACCGAGTCATCACTTCCATCGCTTCTTGGTCGGATAAGCACCGCAGCATGGGATTATTGTAGCTTCTGCGATAAAGGACACCCTCCTGTATGAAGAAACGTGCTCATTTCTTTTGGATCTTTAGGGCCGCCTGTCTATCGTTGGGCAACTTTCCATGTTGGATGAAGTCTATGTAAGGTTATCTCCAATCTGTTCCCTCAACTGTACAGACTTCTGCGGGCTGCGGTGGAGCCTGGCAGTCGGCACAACCATCTTGGAGAGCTGCTGCTTGCGCTGACATGCTTGGCCAGTATATTCCCATCCTCTGAAGTTTTCTGTAAAGATGAATGGTGCCAGTTTTCCCGCATGTCTCCGCGTGTAACTCTTGGAGTATTCTTTCGGCTTCTCTTTTATTTACACACCTCACGAGGGATCCTCCGGCGGCTCGATAGTACAAGGCTCCTTGGATCATCACAAATTGTTTTAAGGCTTGGGTGGGCATTACTCGGTTTTCGTACATTTGAGTTAGATCTTCAATATATATTCGCCTCTAATCATCTGCTTCTTCGAAGGCTAGGTCTTCTTTCCAAGTGCTGGGAAGCTCCTTTCCTTTCACCGTGACAGTACCCTCTCCTTCGCCGTTTAATTGCATCTTGCTTGCTAGCGTCGCTAGAGCATCTGCATGTCGGTTTCCGCTTCTGCCCGTATGGTCTAATGTTGACCCCGTCTGGTTCATCAAACTCTTAGCCTCTGCTCGATAGGGCGCTAGATGCGGCTCTTTGACGTGGAAGTCGCCATTCACTTGGTTTGTCACCAGCTTTGAGTCACCTTTTACTTCTATACTCCCTATATTGAGCTCCTTTGCCAACCTGAGTCCTAGAATTAGTGTTTCATATTCGGCAACATTGTTACTGCATGGGAAATCCAATTTGAACGAATACGAAAGTAAGTCGCCTTGTGGGGCTTCGAACACTACTCTCGCTCCTCCAACGATGCCGTACGATATCTGCGGATGCTACTTCTCCAGGTACTCATGTACCTCATCATCTCCTTCTCCCGAGAACATGGATCAGCTATTGCCTGTTCCCTCACCCCATTTAGTTGCTGATACTTGAGCTCAAATTCTTACAACTGTAGCAACCATCGAGCAGTTCTTCCCGTTAAGACGGGTTTAGATGCTAGGTAGGCTATGGGGTTTGCCGCTGCTACCACCATGGTCTCGTACATCAGGATATAAGGGCGTAGCTTCTGTGTCGAGTATATGAAAGCTAGACATGCTTATTCTACTCGCGGATACCTCAGTTTCGCGTCTCATAGGACTCGGCTGACGTAATAGATAGGCGACAACTCATTTCCTCCCATGTCTTGTGCGAGAACCGTGCCTATCGCTGAGCTGGTAAATGTTGTATAGAGAAAGAGGGGGACTCCTCTTATCGGGGGCCTGAGGACCTTAGGGATGACGAGGCATTACTTCAGTTTCTCGAATGCGGCGCACTACACTTCTCCCCATATGAAGGCTACGTCTTTCTTCAATAAAGGAAGAAACGCAGTCATTAATTGCGCTAAACCAGGTACGAAGCGCCATATATATGATATCCGTCCTATGAAAGCTTGTAGTTCCTTTGTATTCACTGGAGGTGCCATGGTCGTGATCGCCTCAACTTTTCTTGGATCTACTTGGATCCCTTCATTATTCACCACAAAGCCTATGAACTTTCCTGATGTTACCCCGAAGGCACATTTGAGGGGATTCATTTATAGCTTGAACTTCCTGCATCTCTCAAAGGATGTCTTCAAGTGAGAGGCGTGATCTTCGGCCTCTTTCGTTTTGACCACAATGTCATCAACGTACACTTCTACTTTATGGCGTAGTAAGTCGTGAAATATGGAGGCCATGGCGCGCTGATATCTGGCGCCAGTGTTTTTTAGACCAAAAGGCATCACTACATAGTATAAATTTCCGTATGGAGTCTGAAAGGCGGTCTTCTTTGCGTCCGACGGAGCCATCCTTATTTGATTGTACCCGCTGAAGCCATCCATGAAGGAGAATCGTTTCTTACCTCCCGTCGCATTTAGCGTCATATCAATATTGGGCAGTGGGAAGTCGTCCTTTGGGCACGCTCGATTTAGGTCTCTATAATCCACACAGCACCTGATCTTCCCATTCTTTTTTACCACAGACACGATATTGGCTAGCCAAGTCGGGTGCTGGATTGGCTTGATGAACTTGGCCTTAAACAACCGTTCCACCTCTTCCTTTATCGCGAGAGCTGTGGCCCTAGGGAATTCTCTGCTTCTTTGCTTTACAGGCTTGAACTCGGGTGACACTCCAAGGTTGTGGGCAACAAGATCGTTGTCTAGCCCCGGCATCTCGTCATAATCAAAGGCGAAGACATCCTTGTAGTCTCTGAGTAGCGCGATCAACGCTCCTCTCTCTTCTTCATCTAAGCTCTTACTTATCAGGATGGGGCGCTTGTCCTCCTCTGACCCTATGTTGATTTCCTCCATCCCATCCATAGTGAGATCTCCAGGCATCCGCTCTTCCGTAGTCCTGGGGGTCGCGTCTATGAGTTGGTCTCACATCTCCTCGTCATCGATTGTGTGGTAAGGTAGTTCCGCTAGACTTTGCTTGGTATCTTCAGAGGGAGTCTCCACTTAGTTCGTCATCGCATTGGCACCATCTTGCACATCCGCGGGTACTCCCTCAGCTGATTGCTACAAGCAGTATACGTGCTCTCCACCCGGCTTAGAGAAGCGCTAAAATCTGGGTTGTTCTTCTTGTTTTCTCTTCTTTTCGGCGGGGAACACCATCCTAGATGGGATAAACACCGACTTAGTCGGCTCCGGATTTTCTTCCTCTACCCACTTAGGGAGTGGGGTTTTTCTTAACACACTGATGATATGTCGACGCCACCACCTTGTGATTAAGTATCCATCCTCTTCCTAGTAGTACATGGAACGTGGTGTCATCTTCTAGTACGTAGAACAGCATAAGCGCTCGGATAGGGCCGACTTTCACAACTAGGTTGACGATTCCAATGGCTATTTGGGTGTGACCTCCGAACCCTTTCACTGTTGTAGTTCGCATCCTAATTGCGGACCGCTGTACTCCCAGGATGTCTAACGTGTGCATGGAAACTAGATTCAAAGACGCGCTTCCATCTACAAAGGCTCTCTTCAGTGGGTGTTTGTTGATGTGAACTGTTAAGTATAAGGTCATAAGGTGTTCTCCTGGATAGCATATGTCTACGTTTGTGAACACGATCGCCTCCTTGGGGAGGGGGCCGTAGGATTTTCGTGCCGCGATAGCTGCTATAGCCTTCGAAGCTTCTTTGATTTGATCTTCGCTAAAGCCGAGAGAATCAAAAAACTGTTGGGTTAATACTGTTTGGGCGCACTTACTGGCCACACCATCTGTGTTTGTGAATGCAGGGTTTTCTATTTCAACCTCACACGCCTCTTTCTCATTATCGTCCCAAGGTCTCCAAACATCCCCGCTCGGGTCATGCAAAAGCATCATGACCTGATGTTGAATCGCCTTACCGCCTGCAAGATTACTCATCTCGATTTCGCCTATCTCCATCTTCCTCTGGAACATTCTTCGGAGGTTGTAGCAGTCGGTTGTGGGGTGTTGTATCCAGCGATTGAAGTGACAGTACCTAGCATCGTTCTTATCAATCGTACTGGGGTCCGTTTTCGTTGGAGGTAACTGGGTTTCTTTGTTTGATATCCATTGATCTAACAAGCCCACGATCTTCTCTTTACTGAAAGGTAAGGGCGGGGGAAGCGTTTGCGTGCTCCAGCCTTCTCGGTTATTGTTCGCACGGGTATTTCTAGGCACGGTTGACACGGCTTTGACTGTATTGTGCCAGGCGTAGTCTGAGTTGTGCTCTTCGACACAATCGACGATTCTCGCTGCCGCTTCTTATAACTCGATGAACGTCGGGAATCGGAAGTTGACTAGGCTTTTCTTGAAGGACGGTGTCATTCCGCGTACGCATATCTCTACTAGCGCCTCTTCCTTGACATCCTCGTGGCAGTCTAAGGTAAGGAGACAAAGCCTGGAGATGTATTTTCTTATTTCTCCACCTAGGCGCTGGTTGCACTTGCTCAAATATATAATAGTGACTTTTCTTTTTGCCGAATAAAACTTTCTAAGGAAGAGAGTAGACATGGTCGACTACGAGTTAATGCTTCCCGACTTTAGGTTGTCATACCAAGTAAACGCCGTGTCGGTTAGCGACTTCGGAAACTCCCTCAAGCACAGCTTTCCATTAGTTGCGTGATCATTCATAATAGATAGGAATCGGCTAAGGTGTTCCCGCGCATTTCCTTGACAATTATAAATCTTGAATTTTGGCGAAGTATAATCTTCCGGGTAACGGTATTCTGTGACCTCGGAGGAATATGGGCTAGCCATGAAGTCATAGTTTTCCTGCTTCACTACTCTGTAGTTCGTCTCCAAGTACTTGGCCATCGCCTCTTGTGTCATAGCTACAGGTTCTTCTTCCTTTTCTCCCGAATCTTTCGTTGCTCCTCTTGTATTTTGCTCGGCACTGGCTACCTTCAGGAGTTTTCTCAACTCTTGCTCTTTGCGGACATGGTCCTCTAACTCTTTCTGCATCTCCTGCAGAGAAGGATGTATGGGTGGCATGTTCTCGACTCCCTGCTATTTGTTCTTCTCGTGTGGAGCGTCCGGTCTTATCACTTGTGTGATTGGGTCTGACACTATCCCTATTCTCTCGCCTTATTGGTTAAGTGGCGGGTAATTTGGTTGGTTTTCTATCGCACCTGAGCTAGCGCCTCCTAGGTGTGTCATGGTGAGTTAGGCACGAGCCTCCGGGTGTGGTCGCCAAATGTTGATGAGTGATTTTAGTTTTGGTTCTACCCGTCCAAATCCCACCAAGTGACCTCACTTTACTAGGAATGGTAAGAGAGAGAGTTTCCTTTCCATTGTACCTTGTCCTTCCTTATATAGACTTTCCCAAAAGTCCTTCCTTTTATGACATCATGACACATGTCCAAAACCTCCTTAATTACTTCTAATGTCATTCCTTAATATAACCTCCTCCTTGTTTATTAATCCCTTCATTGTCCTTCTTTCTTCATGGGTATTTTTACATTGGACTTGAGCCTAATTCCTAAGTCCCCATGCTTCATACTAGGCTTATCACCCCTTTTCGGGGCACCCCAGACCCGTTAAGGGGTATTATTTTTCATGTAAAAACAAGTACTATCTTCTCTAAGATTTTTTCGAGATTTAATCTCCGATAAGAAAGATAAAAAGTAATCATAAATACCTTCGTCTCATCGTTTGTGATTCCACAATATCTAGTTTCGACATCATACGATTTAGATTATTGTGAGGTGATTGATAATACTAGGCTGTTCTTCGGGAATATAAGTCTGGTTTATCAATTGGTTCCTGTTCACCTTGATTTATCAAAACACGGAACAAACACTCTTGGGTATTTCTGTGGGAGACAGATTTATTCATTCTATAGACTTTTCTGTGTGAGACAGATTTGTTTATCAAGTCTTCGACTTTGGGACGTAGCAAATCTTAGTTGTGGGTGAGATTAGCTAAGGGAATCAAGTACGTAGTATCCTGCTGGGATCAGAGACGTAGGGAACGCAACTGTACCTTGAATCAGTGTGAGATTGATTAGGGATCAACTACATTCCAGTCCGAAGTTCATTAGTAGTAGGCTAGTGTCTGTAGCGGCTTCATCCAGTGTGGTATTTAAACTGGACTAGGTCCCGGTGTTTTTCTGCATTTGCGGTTTCCTCGTTAACAAAATTCTGGTGTCTGTGTTATTTCTTTTCCGCATTATATTTTGTTATATAATTGAAATATCACAGGTTGTGCGTTAGGATCAATCAATTAGATAATCCAACCTTTGGTTGTTGATTTAAATTGATTGACACTTAACATTGGTCTTTGGTACCGTTCAAGTTGTTTCACATAATAATCAGGCTCACATATTTGTATCTGTTTGATTTGCTGATTACATTGTGAAACAGAGATATAAACTCTCGTATATACTTTTCTCTAGTTTGAGTCTGACTGTCTAGTTGATTCTCTCAAAAGTATATTAGAGTAAGTCCTCTCAGATTTCCAAATGAATTGTTGGGTGTGGTTGTTGTACCTCGTATTTTCAATGGGTATCAGAGCAGGCAAATACATTAAAGGCCTCATAAGTATGTGTTTGTAGCGATCTGATGATGGACAGAAGTGATATCTCTATAAAAGTACTGTTAGAGCATTGCTCGGTCGAACTCGTAAGCGTTGCTATCTCAAGCTTGTTTGTCAAGTTTAGTTTCCAAAACTATAAGTCTTTATTTCTAGTCTACTTATAGCTAAGTCTCGGAATAGGATAAAAAGTGTAGTTGAGCTCTAGACTCCATGGCGTTCATCATGCAAAGACGAAGAACTACTCAAGGAACTGGTGGAACTTCATCGACTAAAAGGTATGTGGAGACTTGAACTTATCTATCACTCAAAAGTCTATCTACTATATCTCCTATCTTGAGACAAAATTCGTATGGCTAAATAGACTTCGATTATACACATTTGCTATTTCGAGCCGAGTTTATCTCGCTTATCTATTTCTCGAAATATGTGTTGGTAAGCTTTCGCTTTGGCCAAGTTTATCTTTAAAAGTGACGAAAGTCATGTTGATTATTTCAATATCTTGAAAATCACTTTGATGAAAAATAGTGTGTGAATAACCTCTATCTAACATCCTCTAAGAATGTTTCAATGATTGAAATGAGAGTTTAGAATATATAACCTTGAATGGTTAGAAAAATTGTATGTGAATTCATACTTGTGTAAGTCCAAAATCCTTGAACTAAAGTATGCATACTTTACTGGTTCAGGAGGTCCGGAAGCTAAGTCCGCGTACCCGTACGCGTGCTGACGGAAGTTCACATCCCGTGAATTTCTACTGGAGTTTGTGAACTGAAAACAAACTTAAAACTGATACTTAAGTATGAGTACCGGTATGCATACTTGAGTGGGTTATTTTCTAAAAACGGTTTATTCGTGAACTAAGACATATATAAACTAAGGAATGCATATTTGCAAACTGTAATGTTCATAAATCGATTCAAGTGAATCAAAATCGTTTCTGCTTCGATTGTGTCTTGTATACTTCTATGAGATCTAAGCAATTGAACAACTCTCTAACTAGTTCTTTTGAGTCATTTGAACTAGTTATGGTGAAGATGAATAAGGTTGATATGAAAGTGCTCATATGGCTAACCATTTGGTTAACTACTGTTGAACCAACTAGGTGTACACGTTTAGGTACGGTTACACAAACCCAAATGAACGTGCATTTTATTTGTGTATAACAAGCTAAGTTCGATCTAACGGTTGAAAGATATTAGCTTGAATCTAATCAGGTTTTCATCTAATGGTGAATATTGAATGCTTTGTTACCAAGGTAACTTAGATTGCAAACCCTGATTTTGAGACTATATAAAGCAGATCTCTAGCAACTGGGAAACCTAATCCCCACACCTCCTGTGTGATACTAATTGTATAAGCTAGAGTCGATTCTCTTTTAACCTTAGGTTTCTACCGAGACCTTGTAGGTTAACGACTTGAAGACTTCATTGGGATTGTGAAGCCAGAGCCAACTATTTTCTCTGTAGTTGCGTGATATGATCTTGTTGTTTCTATCATATTTGAGTACAATTATAAGATTTGCTTGATATTAATTTCTCCGATAGGCAAGATAGAAAAGTAGTCACAAAATCTTTGTCTCATCGTTTGTGATTCCACAATATCTTGTTTCGCTAGTCGATTAAGATTATTGTGAGGTGATTGATATTTATAGGTTGTTCTTCGGGGAATATAAGTCCGGTACCTTGATTTATCAAAAGACGTAACAAAACTCGTAGGTATTTCTGTGGGAGACAGATTTATCTATTCCAGTAGACTTTTTTGTGTGATACAGATTTGTTTATTAAAGTTTTCGACTTTGGGTTGTAGCAACTCTTAGTTGTGGGTGAGATCATCTAAGGGAATCAAGTGCGTAGTATCCTGCTGGGATCAGAGACGTAAGGAGCATAACTATACCTTGGATCAGTGTGAGATTGATTGGGGTTCAACTACAGTCTAGAAAGAAGTTAGTTTGTAGTAGGCTAGTGTCTGTAGCGGCTTAATACAGTGTGTGTTCAATCTGTACTAGGTCCCGGGGTTTTCTGCATTTGCGGTTTCCTCGTTAACAAAACTTATGGTGTCTGTGTTATTTCTTTTCCGCATTATATATTGTTATATAATTGAAATATCACAGGTTGTGCGTTGAATCGATCAATTGGTAAATCCGACCTTTGGTTGTTGATTGAAATTGATTAATACTTAAACATTGGTCTTTGGTACCATTCAAGTTAATTTCTCTTGTATTCAATTAGACTCGCAGATTTCTATTTGCTTGAGTAGGTATTGAATCGAAAAATTGAGATATAACTCCTTGATATACTTTTTATTAAGATTGAGTCTGACTGTCTAGTTGATTCTCTTAAAAGTATATTGGAGTCAGCCCATACAGATTTGTAAGAGAGTTATTGGGTGAGGTTGTTGTACCCCCACTTTTTCAATTGGTATCAGAGCAGGGAAACACGTTTAAAGACCTCATAAGTCTGTGTTTGTAGCAATCTATCACTGTGGACAGAAGATTATCTCTTGCTATTGCGCACACCAAAATGTCCTCCAAAGCCTTCAATTATGCCAAGTGTCTTGGAACTACCTCAAAGGATAACTCCTTAGCTGATTTTTCCGAATCCCGAGGTAGAAAGGATGCCTTATCGAATATTGATAATATTTCCTTAAATGAGACATTTGACACTCTGTCGAAAGCTGAAATGGATATCAACAGAATCTCAAAAAAAAATCGTCTGTGGCTATTGATTTTCATAATCATGCTCAGCTTATTGATGAATTTGAGAAGTCTCTTGGTTGGGAACGGGAACTCTATAGATAATTGAATCCTTCTCCAACAATATCAGAAAACTTATTCAAGAAACTACTCTTCAGCGTGAAAAAAATTAGTGTTCTTGAGAATATTGTTAAAGAAGACTCAATTAGAAAAAAACGTTTGATCGAGACGCATTCATATGATCTAAACAGACTTCGTGTTGAAAAGGAAAAAATAAGTGCTTCCCTTATTCTAGCCCAAGAACAGTCCAAATCCTTGAAAAAGGAAAACTATGTTTTAATGAGAAACTCTTCTGTATCGACCAATTCTCGGATAGAATTACAGTACATGAAGAGATGTTCTCTAAAGGAAGTTTCTGCTAAGAAGTGTTTACATAACTTGCAATCTTCTAATAGGGCTATGAATTCAAAACAGGCTCCTATAAACGTTTCTCCTCCACGAACCTGTTCTTTCTGTGGAAAAAAGAATCACTATGTTCATCATTGTTTTGCTAGAAAGAAACAGATTTCTGATCTTCAAAATCTACTTCTTTTCACTGTCAAAAGAGTAAACTCTCTAATGACCACTACAATGGATTTCATCCCTGTACAAAAACAGGATTCTAATAAGATGGATTTCAATGGTCACTCATCTCGAAAACCTCATAGGAAACGTGGTTCTCCGAATGGTACAAAAATACACATTCCCAGCATTTATGAGATTAAGTCTGGTAAATCCAAGTCTAGATGGTGGAGACATGTCTCTTCTGATTCTCTGGAACCAATTTCTAGAGGGCCTAGACTTAATCCTCAGAAAAATACTTCTGATGGATCACCTGACAAGGTTATGTTGAATTCTTATGGAATAAAAAATAACCGAAGGAAGATAAGAAATACCAGGTTCAAACCTTCAAATAGAATTTACATCTCATCTCTCAACACTCATGGTGGGGTTACATCTTACTTGACTGCCTAATCATAGGCACTTTCACTCTTGCATCTAACTTGAGAGATGCAAGAATGACTTTTAGGAGACACTCAAGTCTACTGTAGTTTCCCATTTATATTGTGTTTGTTATTTTCTTTTGATGCGAAAGTAGAGTCACTTGACTCCTTGTTGCTATATATCTCACTCTTATACTCTGATTAACTTTTTAATATTGAGTCATGATGATGTGGGATATATGAAAATAGAGGTATTTTATTCTTTTCTGTTCAGTTATTTTCAACCAGTCCACGAACGTTCGGGTCTCTCTTGAGAGTTTAGGGTTTCCACAACAAGGGTGTCACTCTCTTGCTTAAAAACATATATATATATATATATATATTATATTGTTTTGTCTTCCCTAAAAATAAAAAAAGAAGGTATGGAAAACTCCTCAAGGCCTCAATAAGTTGTGAAACTTGATATGGAAGAAGACTCTAAAGGATGCGATTTTGTTCAAGAACTTGTCTTGAAAAGGATGATTGAAAGGAAAGAGTATAACTCCTGGGTTGGAGAATCTGTCAAAGATTTAATTCTTTTTCAGAATGACTCTAGGGTCGAGTTTGCAAATCTTCAACTTCAAATAAATCAGCTTATTGATGGTCAGACCAAAATCCTTGATAATCAAAACACCTTGATCAGGAATTAGAAGAAGCTCATCATGGACTGTGTCAAAGCTAGGCATCTTGCCCGCATTATTGATTAAAAAGTTAATGTTCTCACTCATGAACAGGGGGTCTCTATGGTAAAAAGAATCAAGGACATCAGTGACACCTTTTATGATGGACCCTTTCAAAGGTATGATGTTATCAAAAAAACTTGTTTCTTATTTTTCCTAGGAAAACTTCTTGTGAGAATTTTATTATTGTGCTTTTAAGAAGAATAACTAGGAGTTTGGAATAGCCATTATTGTGATTACACACAGCTATGTCCAACGTTTTTCATCTTCAATGTTTTTAGATTTATTTAAATTCTAAAGTTTGGTTGGAAGATGATTTTGCAGTATTAATCTTTATGGTTTTATATATTGCAATTTGTTATGGGATATGTGTGTTTGCGTCCGTGAACTATGATTGTCCCATACAAGGTCAAAAGTTAAGTCCTTCGTATGTCGATATGCAAGTATTGATAAAAGATTGAATGAACTTTTGAAGCCTTTTATGTCATTATGCATATATTGATGGAAGAAGGGATAAGATTTTGTTTACAAAGATTAAGTCTCTTGTATGTCATTGTGCAAATAGTGATGAAAGATTGAATGAATCTTTGTTTATTCCGCAGTATTGATCTTCCCTGATCCATATTTTTTATGTATATATTGTGTGGCTCCGTAAGTTCTCTTATGTTGAGCATTTCCGATTAAATTAATCATGGGTTCTCTTGTGGTTAATTTAATTGAGTATTTTGGATACAAAATAATATTCTTATGTGATTTGTTGTTGTCCAAAGAAATCCTTCTTTTTATGTAAAAGTAAGGTCGCTCTTGTTGTTCTTTCGGGAATGACATTTTATGGGGGAGAGTTCTTAATTGAACATGTGCTTAATTTCCAAATTTTTGTGGGGAGTGCGGCTGTGGAATATTATAGGGGTTATCTTGTATCTTTATAAACTCCTTGATGAATGCATTTAGTTTCGGCTATATGATTGCATCTAAAAAAGTTGATATGTTCTTTCTTTTGGTCATGAAATGTCTCTATGGAAATTTCATTAGGATCCCACTAGTTTTCGTACCTTTTCCAATTTATTTACAAAAAGGGGGAGAATTAATGTGTAGTTCACACTACAAATACATATGGTTTTCGGATAATTATGTAAGGGGGGGTGGTTTTCATGTGAGATGAAGTATTGACTAGGGGGAGTGATACATATCACCATAGTATTGTTGTCGAAGTTGTGATATAATTGAACTTTGATGCTGTGTAATAATACTATGATACTGTGTAACAATGATTGAGAGCTTTTGTTTTCTCATTGTTATGGTTACGGATCTTCAAAAACGATGATGATGCATTGAATATCTTTGGAATCATTGGAGTACTTGGAAGTGACGAAGATTTCGAGTAATGTTGAAGAACCAAGGAGATCATGCATGTGGAAGAGAAGCTGCAAAGTTTATTTATTAGAGCACTGCTCGGTCGAACTCGCAAGCGTTGCTATCTCAAGCTTGTTTGTCAAGTTTAGTTGCCTAAACTATAAGTCTTGATTTCTAGTCTACTTATAGCTAAGTTTCGGACTAGGATGGAAAGTGTAGTTGAGCTCTAGACTCCACGGCGTTCATCATGCAAAGACGAATAACTACTCAAGGAACTAGTGGAACTTCATTGACTAAAAGGTATGTGGAGACTTGAACTTATCTATCACTCAAAAGTCTATCTACTCTATCTCCTATCTTGAGACAAAATTCGTATTGCTATATAGACTTCGATTATACACATTTGCTATTTCGAGCCGAGTTTATCTCGCTTATATATTTCTTGAAATATGTGTTGGTAAGCTTTCGTTTTGGCAAAGTTCATCTTTACAAGTGACGAAAGTCATGTTGATTATTTCAATATCTTGAAAATCGCTTTGATGAAAAATAGTGTGTGAATAACCTCTATTTAACATCCTCTAAGAATGTTTCAATGATTGAAATGAGAGTTTAGAATATATAACCTTGAATGGATATAAACATTGTATGTGAATTCATAATTTTGTAAGTCCAAAATCCTTGAACTAAAGTATGCGTAGTTTACTGGTTCAGGATGTCCGGAAGCTAAGTCCGCGTACCCGTACACGTACTGACGGAAGTTCACATCTCGTGAATTTTTGCTGGAGTTTGTGAACTGAAAACAAACTTAAACCGGATACTTAAGCATGTGTATCGGTATGCATACTAGAGTGGGTTATTTTCTAAAAACGGTTTATTCGTGAACTAAGATATATATAAACTAAGGAATGCATATTTTCAAACCGTGGATATAATGTTCATGAATCGATTCGAGTGAATCAAAATCGTTTTTGCTTCGATTGTGTCTTGTATACTTCTATGAGATCTAAGCAATTGAACAACTCTCTAACTAGTTCTTTTGAGTCATTTGAACTAGTTATGGTGAAGATGAATAAGGTTGATATGAAAGTGCTCATATGGATAACCATTTGGTTAACTACTGTTGAACCAACTAGGTGTACACGTTTAGGTACGGTTACACAAACCTAAATGAACGTGCATTTCATTTGTGTATAACAAGCTAAGTTCGATCTAACGGTTGAAAGATATTAGCTTGAATCTAATCAGGTTTTCATCTAACGATGAATATTGAATGCTTTGTTACCAAGGTAACTTAGATTGCAAACCCTGATTTGGAGACTATATAAAGGAGAACTCTAACAACTGGGAAACCTAATCCCCACACCTCCTGTGTGATACTAGTTCTATAAGCTAGAGTCGATTCTCCTTTAACCTTAGGTTTCTACCGAGACCCTGTAGGTTAACGACTTGAAGACTTCATTAGGATTGTGAAGCCAGACCCAACTATTTTCTCTGTAGTTGCGTGATCTGATCTTGTTGTTTCTATCTTATTTGAGTACAATCGTAAGATTGGCTTGAGATTAATTTCTCCGATAGGCAAGATAGAAAAGTAGTCACAAACATCTTCATCTCATCGTTTGTGATTCCACAATATCTTGTTTTCCTAGTCGATTAAGATTATTGTGAGGTGATTGATATTTCTAGGTTGTTCTTCGGGAATATAAGTCCGATATATCAATTGGTTCCTTTTCACCTTTATTTATCAAAAAACGGAACAAAACTCGTAGGTATTTCTGTGGGAGACAGATTTATCTATTCCTGTAGACTTTTCTGTGTGATACAGATTTGTTTATCCTTAGCAACTCTTAGTTGTGGGTGAGATCATCTAAGGGAATCAAGTGCGTAGTATCCTGCTGGGATTAGAGACGTAAGGAGAGTAACTGTACCTTGGATCAGTGTGAAATTGATTGGGGTTCAACTACAGTCCAGACCGAAGTTAGTTTGTAGTAGGCTAGTGTCTGTAGCGGCTTAATACAATGTGTGTTCAATTTGGACTAGGTCCCGGGGGTTTTCTGCATTTGCTGTTTCCTCGTTAACAAAACTTTTGGTGTCTGTGTTATTTCTTTTCCATATTATATTTTTTTATATAATTGAAATATCACAGGTTGTGCGTTGAATCGATCAATTGGTAAATCCGACCTTTCGTAGTTGATTGAAATTGATTGATACTTGAACATTGGTCTTTGGTACCGTTCAAGTTAATTTTACTTGTATTCAATTAGACTCGTAGATTTCTATTTGATTGAGTAAGTATTGAATCGAGAAATTGAGATATAACTCCTTGATATACTTTTTATTAAGATTGAGTCTGACTGTCTAGTTGATTCTCTTAAAAGTATATTGGAGTTAGTCCATACAGATTGCTAAGCGAATTATTGGGTGAGGTTATTGTACCCCAACTTTTTCACGTACCACCAGTCTTCGATGGCTCAAATTACTTGTGGTGGAAAATTGCTATGCGTTCCTTTCTTCAAGCGCGTGATTTTCAATCGTGGGTTTATGTAGTTAATGGCTATGATGCTCCCGTTATGGCACTAGGAGATGCGACCGTTCTGAAAGATATTGGTGCATATGACGCTGCTGAGATACTTGCTGCAAAGCGAAATTCTGACAGTTTGAATGCCATCATACATGCCATTACCCCAGATCTTTAGCATCATGTGATCACGTGCACTCGGTCTAAAGATGCTTGGGATATCTTAGAAACCGTATTTGAAGGGAATACCAGTGAAAAGGAAGTCAGGCTTAAAAAACTAAATTCCGATTGGGAAAACCTTCGTACGGCAGATTAAGATTCATTTGATTAGTTTAATCACAAAGTGTCTGAAATTGTTAATGCATCTTTTGCATTGGGTAAGACTATTCCTGAAAAGGACATTGTGATGAATATTCTCAGATCGCTGCCATCAAGATACAAATCTAAGAAGCATGCCATCGTTGAGGGAAATAACCTTGATGCTCTCTCCAGAAATAAGTTGGTTGGAAAGCTAAAGATCTTTGATCATGAGCATACATCCAAAACCGTAAAGGATGTTGCCTTTAAAGCACAAAAGAACACTAAATTACTTGACAAAAGTAAAAGTATCTGTGTCTTTGAGGATGATTTTTCTGAGGTTGATTCATCAGATGAAGATCTTGACAAGTCAGTCTCTTTGATCACAAGACAGTTTAGAGATCTTCTATTAAAGAGAAGTAAACGGTTCTCCAGAAACAAACCCAGATCATCAGTTAAACCTCACAATCGTATTCCTCCTAAAAACAGGGATGTTGATGAGTATGATGACGAGGATATGCCACAGTTCTTTAAGTGTAAAGGTTTTGTTCATTTTGCAAATGAGTGTCCGAACCGTAGAAAATACACTGGGAACAAAGGTCTTGCTGCGCAACTCTTAATGAAATGTCTGATCACTATGATTCCAATGAAGACGAAAAATCAAGTGTTGCACTTCTTTGTGAATATATTGATTTTGATAATTGTAGAAATACATACATCAATCTTGATATTCTTTCAGAAGAAGACTCAACCATTCTGAAAGAAAAAAATTGACCTTTCTGTTGGAAACTCTCTGTCTGATTTTTCAGGTTCCACTCTGTGTCTAGCAACTTGCACATCTCGGGCGTCTGAATCATCTTATCCATTGACATGCTCTTATTGTTCACTCAAAGGTCATGAACTTTCAAAGTGTTTCAAGTACAAACACAAGATGAGATATGTCAATAAACTTCAACGAATAGCTAATCGACTAGCTAACAAGCTCAAACTTGTTCAAAAAACCGCTGAGGTATGTAAGATTTTATCTGCTTCGAAGAAGTTAGTTTCCAAAGATAAGACAAGACAACTAGAAAAAAGAGTATGGTCTAAACATTTTGATAGACAGGGTTCTATGAATTCCTTTCAAAAAGGTTATGGTGGACAGATTGTTGTTCACCGCAGCACAACTTGATTGTGTTGTTTTGGTGTATCTTGTCTCATGTGCCTGATCAAAAGAGACAAGATTGTGCACACCTCAGGCTTTAAAGAAGAAAAAAATATATTGTTTTTTTTTTTCTTAACTTTGCTGTGTTTTGCAAATTTGGAATTCTTTCATATCTAATTGATATTGGAAGGGACTTCCCTGTTTATTCAATAAAAGAGGGTTATTCTCGATAATTCTACTCTCTTTAGGGTTGTGAATTGTGCGTGCGCGAACCTGTGTGATTAAAGGTTCCGTAACCCTAAATTCCTTTTCCTTCTCTGAAACTCTTTTTATCTTAAGACTGCTTGTTGAGCTTAAATTGTGATTTTCTCTCACAGACCCATACACGTATGGATACTCCAAGCATCATGTCTTCTGATGGAAAAGATGTTAATATGATTGTTAATCCATCAATCATGAAGGAAAAAGAGAAATCTCTGTTACCTCCAACTTTGAAAAGAAAAAAAAAGGAATGTGAGGAAGCTAGGAGCTGTTCCTTCAAATTCTCAGAAGTTTTCTGGTGTTCTTGAAGAGTTGAAGGAAACAAGGAAGGAGATTCAGCAAATAAAGGCTATTGTTATGAGAACTCTTGAAATTCAGAAGACCCTGGTTCGACATCATCAGCCTAGAAGGTTTGTTGGAATTGACTCCTATCTTCACGAACCCTATGTACCTATGGCTGGTTACGACAAGGAGTTCGGGGACGATAAAGAATTCTTCAGAGGTCTCAATGTCTAAGAAACTTCTTATGAGAATTTATTTCTTGTGATTTTAGAAGGATTACTAGGGTTTGGAATATCCATTATTGTGAGTACACATAGCTATTTCCAACGTTTTCATCTTCAATGTTTTTAGATTTATTTATTTAAATTATAAGTTATTTGGAAGATGATTTTTGCAGTATTAATCTTTATGATTTTATATATTGCGAATTGTTATGGGATATGTTGTTTACGTCCGTGAACCTGTGACTGTCCCATACTTGTTCAAAAGTTATCTCTATTATATGTCAGTATGAAAGTATTGATAAAAGATAAAATGAACTTTTGAATACAAAATTTAAAGCCTTTTATGTCATTATGCAAATATTGATGGAAGAAAGGATAAAAAATTTGTGTACAAGGATTATGTCTATTATATGTCATTGTGCAAATAGTGATGAAAAATAGAATGAATCCTTGTTTATTCCGCAGTATTGGTCTATCTCCGATCCACATTTTTGTGCATATACTATGTTGCTCCGTAAGTTCTCTTATGTTGAGCATGGCCAATTGAATTGATCATTTTTGTGGCTAATTTAATTGTGATTTTTGGATACAAATTTCATGTTCTCATGTGATTTGATTATTTCCTAAGAAATCCTTCTTTTCTTGTAAAAGCAAGGTCGCCTTTGTTGTTATTTCGGGAATGACATTTTATGGGAGAGAGTTCTTTTTGAACTTGTGCTTTATTGCTAAATCTTTGTGGGGAGTGCGGCTGTGGAATATTATAGGGGTTATCTTGTATCTTTATAAACTCCTTGATGAATGCATTTAGCTTCGGCTTTATGATTACATCTAAATAAGTTGGTATGTTATTCTCTTTTGGTCATGAAGTATCTCTATGAAAATTTCATGAGGATCCCACTAGTTTTCGTACCTTTGCCAATTTATATTGACAAAAAGGGGGAGAATTAATGTGTAGTTTCATACTACAAATACATATGGTTTACGGATCATTATGTAAGGGGTGGGGTTTTTTATGTCGAGATGAAGTATTGACTAAGGGGGAGTGATACATATCACCATAGTATTGTTGTCAAAGTTGTGTAATAATACTATGACACTGTATAACAATGATTGAGAGCACTTGTTTTCTTATTGTTATCGCTACGAATCTTAAACAACTATGATGCTGAGTTGAACACGTTTATAATCATGGAGTACTTGGAAGTGATGAAGATTTCGAGTCGTGTTGAAGATGCCAAGGAGATCAAGCATTTGGATGAGAAGCTACAAAGTTTTATTTATTTTTTAATCCATATGTATTGATAGTTTTGTCACTAAAATTGACAAAGGGGGAGAATGTTAGAGCACTGCTCGGTCGAACTCGCATGCGTTGCTATCTCAAGCATGTTTGTCAATGTTAGTGATCAAAACTATAAGTGTTGATTTCTAGCCTATTTATAGATGTCTCGGACTAGGACATAGATTGTGTAGTTGAGCATTAGACTTCACGACGTTCATCATTTGAAGATGAAGAACTACTAAGGGGAGCTTGTGGAACTTCATCAACAAAAGGTATGTGGAGACTGAAACTCATCTATCACTTGGAAAGTCTATTTCTACTCTATCTCCTATATTGAGACATAAGTCGTATTACGATATAGTTTTCTACTATACACATTTGAGATTTCGAGCTGAGTTTATCTCGCTTACATATTTCTCGAAATATGTGTTGGAAAGCTTTCGCTTCGACCAAGTTCATCTTATATTCTTGACGAATGTAGGAATATGACCATGTGAAAATTGCCGAGTAACATCTTACATGGTTTGTGTGATACAATCATTTGGTGTAGACTTGGAATGTTTCGTTATGATTATTTCAATATCTTGAAAATTGCTTTGATGTTAATAGTGAGTGAAAACGGCTATTGTCATCCTCTAAGAAAGTTTCAATGATTGAAATAAAGAGTTTAGAAACAAGTAACCATGTTTGGATATAAACATAGTGTGTTCTCACATCTGTGTGTAAGTCCAAAACCGGGAACCTGAAGTATGCGTACCCGTACGCGTACTGGCGGAAGTCTCACGTCGGTGAATTTCTGCTGGAGTTTGGAAGTATGAATTGGTATGCGCACCCGTACGCATACTGGCGTAACCAAACTCGGTCCGGCTACTTAAGTATGCATACCCGTTTGCATACTTGAGTTGGTTACTTTCTAAAATCGGTTGTACATTAACTTAAACATTTATAATATAAGGAATGCAATCTTTGCAAACCGTAGCTATAATGTTCAATAATTGATTCGAGTGAATCAAATCGATTTTGCTTCAATTGTGTTCTTGTATACTTCTATGAGAATATAGCAATTGAACGTCTCTTTTACTAGTTTCATTTGAGTCATTTGAACTAGTTATGGTTAAGATGAATAAGGTTTATATGAGAATAATCATATGGCTAACTTCGGTTAACTATATTTGAGCCAACATGGTGTACACGTTTGGGTACGGTTACATAAACCTAAATGAGGGTACATTTCATTTGTGTGTAACAAGCTAAGTTCGATCTAACGGTTGAAAGATATTAGCTTGGTTGAATCAGGTTTTTCATCTAACGGTGAATATTGAATGCTTTGTTACCAAGGTAACTTGGATTGCAAACCCTGATTTGAAAACTATATAAAGGAGAACTCTAGCAACTGGGAAACCTAATCCCACACCTCATGTGTGTTACTAGTAGGTTCATAAACTAGAGTCGATTCTCCATAACATTAGGTTTCTATCGAGACCCTGTAGGTTAACGACTTCAAAGACTTATTTGGGATTGTGAAGCCAGACCCAACTATTTTCTTTGTAGTTGCGTGTTCTGATCTTGCCCGATTCTATCGTTTGAGTACTATCTTCTCTAAGATTTGCTCGATATTTGATCTCCGATAAGCAAGATAAAAAGTAATCACAAACACCTTCGTCTCATCGTTTGTGATTCCACAATATCTAGTTTCGCCATCATATGATTTAGATTATTATTAGGTGATTGATAATACTAGGCTGTTCTTCGGGAATATAAGTCTAGTTTATCAATTGGTTCCTGTTCACCTTGATTTATCAAAAGACGGAACAAAAACTCTTGGGTATTTCTGTGTGAGACATATTTATTCATTCTATAGACTTTTCTGTGTGAGACAGATTTGTTTATCAAGTCTTCGACTTTGGGTCATAGCAACTCTTAGTTGTGGGTGAGATCAGCTAAGGGAATCAAGTGCGTCGTATCCTTTTGGGATCAGAGACGTAAGGAATGCAACTGTACCTTGAATCAGTGTGAGATTGATTAGGGTTCAACTACAGTCCAGTCTGAAGTTCATTGGTAGTAGGCTAGTGTCTGTAGTGGCTTAATACAGTGTGGTGTTCAAACTGGACTAGGTCCCGGGGTTTTTCTGCATTTGCGGTTTCCTCATTAACAAAATTGTGGTGTCTGTGTTATTTCTTTTCCGCATTATATTTTGTTATATAATTGAAATATCACAGGTTGTGCATTAGGATCAATAAATTAGATAATCCAACCTTTGGTTGTTGATTTAAATTGATTGACACTTGAACATTGGTCTTTGGTACCGTTCAAGTTGTTTCACATAATAATCAGGCTCGCAGATTTCTATCTGTTTGATTTGCAGATTACATTGTGGAACAGAGATATAAACACTCGTATATAATTTTCTCTAGATTGAGTCTGACTGTCTAGTTGATTCTCTAGAAAGTATATTAGAGTAAGTCCTCTCAGATTGCAAAACGAATTGTTGGGTGTGGTTGTTGTACCTCCGTATTTTCAACTTATAATGGCTCTAGGGGCACCAAATCGAGAAAATATGTATTTTCTAACGAATTTGATCACAACGTTGCGATCATTCGTCTTGGTAGGTATAAACTCTACCCATTTAGACACATAATCAACTGCTAGTAAGATGTATACATTACCATTCGAAGTAGGGAAAGGTCCCATGAAGTCTATTCCCCATATGTCAAATATTTCTACTATCAATATGGAATTCAGCGGCGTCATGTTCCGCCGAGTAATCCTTCCCATCTTTTGGCACCTGTCACAACTTCAACAAAACTCATGAGTACCACGAAACAAAGTAGGCCAATAAAATCCACATTGCATAATTTTGACAGCAGTTTTCTTAGAGCTAAAATGGCCACCACAAGCATATGAATGGCAAAAAGTGATAATACTCATAATTTCATTATTAGGCACACATCTACGAATAATCTGATCAGGACAATATTTAAACAAGTATGGATCATCCCAAAAAAAAAATAATGCTTAACCTCAGTTAAAAAATTAGTTCTATCTTGTTTCGACCAATGCTCAGGAATTTGACCAATAGCAAGATAATTAACAATATCAGCAAACCAGGGTAATTGCGAAACAACAAACAATTATTCATCGGGAAACGATTAATGCAAAGGCAAATCATCATTATAAGAATCTGAAATGATCCTAGAAAGGTGATCTGCCACTACATTTTCGGAACCCTTCTTGCCCTGAATATCAAAGTTAAATTCCCGCAGCAATAATATCCATCTAATCAACCTAGGTTTAGCATCCTTCTTGGAAAGAAAGTACTTTAACGCAGCATGATCAGGGAATATAATGATCTTAGACCCCAAAATATAAGGTCTGAACTTTTATAAGGAAAACACAACCGATAAAAGTTCTTTTAAGTAGTAGTGTAATTCAATTGTGCATCATTCAAAGTCTTACTAGCATAGTAAATAACATGTTGTGTTTTATCCTTACGATATCCTAAAACAGCTGCAACAGTAAAATCACACATAATCTCAAATGGAAGATTCCAGTTAGGCGGTTGTATAATAGGGGCAGAAGTAAACAACAATTTTAACTTCTCAAAAGCTGCAACACAAGTTTCATTAAAGACAAAAGCAACGTTCTTACCAAGAAGATTGCATAAAGGACGTGAGACGTTACTAAAATCTTTAATAAAACGACGATAAAAACCTGCGTCCGTAACTGTACGTGGAGGTCTCAACTTAGAAATTAAATCAACCTTAGCCTTGTTTACTTCTATACCCTTAGAAGAAACAATATGACCTAACACAATTCCATACTTAACCATGATGTTACATTTCTCCCAATTCAAAAAAAGATTCTTCTCCTTGCATCTCACTAAGACGAGAGTGAGATGATGGAGACATTCATCGAAAGAAGAACCAAACACAGAAAAATCATCCATAAAAACTTCAATAAACCTTTCTACCATGTAAGAAAATATGCTTAACATACAACGCTGAAAAGTAGCGGGTGCATTACAAAACCCAAATGGCATGCATCTATATGAAAATGTCCCAAATAGACAGGTAAAAGTGGTATTTTCTTGGTCTTCGAGGGAAATAGGGATTTGGTTATAACCGGAGTAACCATCTAAGAATCAATAGTAACTATGGAAGGCTAACCTCTCAAGCATTTGGTCGATGAATGGAAGAGGGAAATGATCTTTCCTGTAACCTTGTTCAATCTCCTATAGTCAATGCATACATGGCACCCGGTGGTCTGCCGAGTGGGAATCAATTCATTACAGTCATTCTTGACTACAGTAATTCTTGATTTCTTGGGTACAACTTGAACAGGGCTGACCCAAGTTGAAAAAGCGGGGGTCTAACAACCACACCCAATATTTCGTTAGGAAATATGAAAAAGCGGGGGTACAACAATCACACCCAATATTTCGCTTAGCAATCTGTATGGACTAACTCCAATATACTTTCAAGAGAATCAACTAAACAGTCAGACTCAATCTTAATAAAAGTATATAAAAGAGTTATATCTCAATTTCTCGATTCAATCCGCAATCAAACAAATAGGAATTTGCGAGCCTGATTGAATACAAGACAAATAACTTGAACGGTACCAAAGACCAATGTTCAAGGATCAATAAATTTAATTCAACAACCAAAGGTTGGATTTACCAATTGATCGATTCAACGCACAACCTGTGATATTTCAATTATATAACAAAATATAATGCGGAAAAGAAATAACACAGACACCAGAAGTTTTGTTAACGAGGAAACCGCAAATGCAGAAAAACCTCGGGACCTAGTCCAGATTTGAACACCACACTGTATTAATCCGCTACAGACACTAGCCTACTACAAAGCTAACTTCGGTCTGAACTATAGTCGAACCCTAATAAATCTCACACTGATTCAAGGTACAATTGCGCTTTTTACGTCTCTGATCCCAGCAGGATACTACGCACTTAATTCCCTTAGCTGATCTCACCCATAACCAAGAGTTTTTACGACCCAAAGTCAAAGACTTGATAAACAAATCTGTCTCACACAGAAAAGTCTATTGGAATAAATAAATCTGTCTCCCACAGAAATACCTACGAGTTTTGTTCCGTCTTTTGATAAATCAAGGTGAACAGGAACCAATTGATAACCAAGACTTATATTCCCGAAGAACAACCTAGTATTATCAATCACCTCACGATAATCTTAATCGATTAACAAAACAAGATATTGTGGAATCACAAACGATGAGACGAATGTGTTTGTAACTACTTTTCAATCTTGCCTATCGGAGATATAAATCTCAAGCCAATCTTACGATTGTACTCAATCATGAGAGAAAACAGCAAGATCAGATCACGCAACTACAGAGAAAATAGTTGGGTCTGGTTTCACAATTCCAATGAAGTCTTTAAGTCGTTAACCTACAGGGTTTCGTGAAAAACCTAAGGTTAAAGTAGAATCGACTCTAGCTTATACAACTAGTATCACACAGGAGGTGTGAGGATTAGGTTTCCCAGTTGCTAGAGTTCTCCTTTATATAGATTTAAAATCAGTGTTTGAAATCTAAGTTACATTGGTAACAAAGCATTCAAAATTCACTGTTAGATGAAAACCTGATTAGATTCAAGCTAATATCTTACAACCGTTAGATCGAACTTAGCTTGTTATACACAAATGAAATGTACCTTTATTTAGGTTTGAGTAACCTTACCTAAACGTGTACACTTAGTCGGTTCTACAATAGTTAACCAATGGTTAGCCATATGAGCACTTTCATATCAACCTTATTGATCTTTACCATAACTAGTTCAAATGACTCAAATGAACTAGTTAGAGAGTTGTTCAATTGCTTAGATCTCATAGAATTATACAAGACATAATCGAAGCAAAATCGATTTTGATTCACTCGAATCATTTCATGAACATTATAGCCACGGTTTGCAAAGATTGCATTCCTTAATATGTAAATGTTTTAGTTCATGAACAAACCGATTTTAGAAAGCAACCTCCTTAAGTATGCAAACGGGTACGCATACTTAAGTACCCGGATTGAGTTTTTTTTTTACTTCCAAACTCCAGCAGAAATTAACGGACGTGAAACTTCCGCCAGTATGCGTACGGATACGCATACTTACCCGGATTTCCAACAACCGCCAGTACGCGTATGGGTACGCATACTTTAGGTTCCCGGTTTTTGGACTTTTACACAAATGTGAGAACACACTATGTTTATATCCAAACATAGTTACTTGTTCTAAACTCTCATTTGAATCATTGAAACTTTCTTAGAGGATGTTAAAACAGTTGTTATCCACAAACTATTTTCATCAAAGCGATTTTCAAGTTATTGAAATAATATGCCTTTCATCATGAGTAAAGATGAATTTGGATAAAGCAAAAGCTTACCTACACATATTTCGAGAAATAGATAAGCGGGATAAACTCGGCTCGAAATAGCAAATGTGTATAATTGAAGTCTATATAGCAATACGACTTTGTCTAAAAATAGGAGATAAAATAGATAGACTTTTGAGTGATAGATAAGTTCAAGTCTCCACATACCTTTTGTTGATGAAGTTCCACAAGTTCCCTTGAGTAGTTCTTCGTCTTCATTCGATGAACGTCATGGAGTCTAAAGCTAAACTACACTTACTGTCCTAATCCGAGACTTAGCTATAAGTAGACTAGAAATCAAGACTTATAGTTTTGGCAGCTAAACTTGACAAACAAGCTTGAGATAGCAACACTTGCGAGTTCGACTAAGTAATGCTTTAACAATCTCCCCCTTTGTCAATTTTAATGACAAAACTATCAATACACATGGAATACAAAATAAATAAACTTTGTAGCTTCTCTTCCAAATGCTTGATCTCCTTGGTTCTTCAATATTACTCGAAATCTTCGTCACTTCCTAGTACTCCAATGATTCCAAATGTGTTCAATTCTGCATCATTGTTATTGAAGATCTGTAGTTATAACAATGACAAAACAATAGCTTTCAATCATTGTTATACAGTGTCATAGTATTATTACACAACATCAAAGTTCAATTGTATCACAACTTTGACAACAATACTATGGTGATATGTATCACTCCCCCTTAGTCAATACTTCATCTCACATGAAAACCACTCCTCCTTGCATAATAATCCGAAAACCATATGTATTTGTAGTGTGAACTACATATTAATTCTCCTCCTTTTTGTCAATAAAATTGGCAAAGGTATGAAAATTAGTGGGATCCTAATGAAATTTCCATAGACATACTTCATGACCAAAAGAAAAGCACATATCGACTTTTTTAGATGCAGTCATATAGCCGAAACTAAATGCATTCATCAAGGAGTTTATAAAGATACAAGATAACCCCTATAATATTCCACAGCCGCACTCCCCACAAAGTTGCAATTAAGCACAAGTTCAATTAAGAACTCTCCCCCATAAAATGTAATTCCCGAAGGAACAACAAGAGCGACCTTACTTTTACAAAAAAAGAAGGATTTCTTTGGACATTAACAAATCTCATGAAACATGAGTTTTGTATCCAAAATACTCAATTCAATTAACCACAAGAGAACCCATGATTAATTTAATCATAAATGCTCACATAAGAAAATTACGGAGTCGCACAATATTTACATAAAGATATGGATCAGGTAAGATCAATACTGCGGAATAAACAAAGATTCATTCTATTTTTCATCACTATTTGCACAATGACATATAATAGACTTTAATCTTTATAAACAAAAGTTCATCCTATCTTCCATCAATATTGTTATAATGACATAATAGGCTTAACTTTTGTTTGCCAAAAGTTCATTTAATCTTTTATCAATACTTGCATAATGACATATGAAGGACTTAACTTTTGACCACGTCATCTGTACTTCTTATGGATCCCCATATTTAGCAATTTAATTGAAAGATAAAATAATTCAAGGCTAAAATATCATAAAAGTTATTACAACCATCAAAGTAACAGTTTTAACAGGTTCAACATAAGAAGTTTAACAGACAAAATAAATAACAGAAACACCAGAGCAGAGATCAATCACTTCTTCCATAATGATCTCTAGCAATTTCATAAAAATTCTCGATTAGATCTGAATGTTCTGCTTCAGCATACTCCAACTGCTCTTTCATGCAATCAACTTCATCTTGAAGGCGAACAAGTTCAGAGTTTGCAGCTGCAAAAGTACTTGCTGGGGTACTGGTTGAAGATTGCTTCATCTTTTTGATGCTTGCCTTAGTCAGAACTTTTGGACCACCAATCTCAGATCCAAAAGGAGTGATGATGTAATTTTTATATAGTGGTAAATGGGTTGTCGTCCACTCGGACTTTGTTGAGATTAAATTTAAAGATTTAATGAAAATAATAAATAAAAGTGAGAGCTACTGGGACTAGGAGTTCACCGAATTCATAACATATGGTTCAATTTATTTATTCTCAACAATTAAAGCTCAATAAATATAAAATTAACATGGACTCTGATTTTGCCAAGGTAGATTCTCAAAAGATTAGTTGTAAATCCTAAGCATGATGTATCAAAACATTTAAGATAAGCATACCTCATCAAATTAAATGACAACCAATTAATTCAAATCATATTTCCATTAAAATTAATGCAAAAGTCTTAAAAAGAATTAAATAAATTTACCCATGTATGAAATTCAGATTCCTCCGTCGACCCAGTGTTTGGGTTTAGCTCATTATGTTGGAAATACGCTCAAAATATGAATTCATCGCTCAAAAGCGCTTACAAATGATGAAAAGAAGAAAAATCAAATAAACTTGGAATTTACAACAGCTGAGAAGCGTTGCAATCCTCTATTATACTATACATAAATAAAAAGTGTTGTAATCGTTGTTCAACTGTCGCTGGAAAGACTGTTGCAAAACCGAGGAAAAACCATGGTTTATTAACGACAGGCTTTCTCAGCCTTATGTTCTTCGTGTTCTTGGAACAGCAGCAGCAACAGAAATTTCTGCAACTTGATTCTCTCGTCTCTGCTAACTCCCCAAACTCTCTATATACCTATTTTGGACTCGAACCACCCTATTTATACATCACATGGATATCAAATCTTCACGAAATCTCCTCCTTTCTCTTCTCTGCCAGTCACCGAGATATTTCCTTTTTTTTCTTCTCTGTTGACGCATCTCTAGTTGTTTTTACCTTTCCAAACTCTTCTGAATTGAACATATAGAATCCTAAAGGATTATCTTGCCTTGACACTTGCGTACCTTCCCTAAATAACAAAAACTAACATACCCGAGAAACTCTTCTCCGTTTTAACGAGATACACGTAGAAATATTCTTTCTTTCCAAACAAACTCTCCTACCGACCCTGTATTACCACTACAAGTCGATCTCAACCAAAAGCAGAGAGAATCTTCGACAAAATCTCCTTGAATTTCTTCTAATCCCATCCAGAGAGTACGGCCCGTGATATTCTTCCCTCTGTTTCATCGAGTCCCGATTATCCAGCCCAAATTAGTCGAATAAAAACACCATACCAGGCCTGTTTAGCTTAATCACGTTCATCCCAATTGTTTTTTGCGATTGAATCTCCTTCAAACTCGCTCAAAAACCAAACCCTAAATCTGTTCTTTCACAGCACCTTTTTCCCCGCCTTTTTTTGATTTCAAACGATAGAGAAGATAAGCCCCCTATCCTGTAATGGGGTGCTAATAGCAATGGGGTGTGAATAAGAATTAGGGTGCCCCTTAGTAATTGAGGTGCCCCTTATCCAAATTGAGAGTCCGAATAGTAGGTGTCCTCCGGGTGCCTTCATCAACTTTTCGAGCCGATTTCACCAAAAACGTTTATTGCCCAAAAATACCTACAAACACATAAAACACCATAATAAATACGAAATCGAGTGCCAACAATTTATAGTATTGAGATCAAATTAGGCACAAAAATGCGTCTATCAAATACCCCCAAACTTATTATTTGCTAGTCCTCGAGCAAATCTAAAATAAAATAAAATTCTAACTCACTGTCGCAGGCATCGCGATTGCACTTAGCATATGCAACAAGCCTTTGAACCCCTAGGTGGCCCTAGTTGGCCGAGTTATAGTCTCGGGAGGGTTTACTAGAGGTGTACCCATAAAACCTTTACTCCAGACCCTAGCTATCTTCGCAGAACCTTGGAATAGCACTAAAGAATCTCCTTGGTTGGCATACTGTCATCGACTACGGAAGGAAGTACTCTGATGCGAAATTCTAATTGTTGTACACGAGTTTGCACTCAATCATACTAAAATTCATATATAAGTGACAAAGCTCTACTCAGATAGTCGCATTATGGACATCAATATCCGGAATCAAACAAATCACATGAAAAGATTAAGAAGATGGAAATAGAAATAAATGGTTGCGAATGAACGTCAATGCCAAGATGAACCTATGACCTAATGGATTGAGATACTGGTCTGGACTAATATCAACACAACTTGCATATACAAGGGAACCAGTGGTCGATAATCCTAAATCTAGATCAACTCAGCTGGCATATACAAGGGAACCAGCGGTCGACTACATTAAACTTTTAATTTTTCGATTATTTTTATTTTTATTTATTTTTGTTAACGACATGATTAGATATTTTGGATCCAAGCGCATGCTTCTTGTCAGTAGATTACATGGTAATTCCCGAGGATCCTGCGTTCCACGCTTGTTTAGGCGACGGAGACAGGGAGAACACACACATATTGCTATCCAAGTGTTAATATTTATTCCAATTGGTCTGGCCTTTTTTTTTTTTTTTTTTTTATTAAGTAACTCAATCACCCTATTTCAACCCAGCAGACATCAACATAAAAATTGTGCAAAAATAAAAACAGAAGTAATAAGATGATTCCGAGATACGGTGAAACTATCATGTTATTTCTAACACCTGAGCTCTGTGCTTTTATAAATAGACTCTATTTTGATGTTTCCATCTACTCAGATTGGTTCCTCAACTCCTATAATCAAGATGCTTCCATCCACTTAGATTGGTTAGTGCCATCCTTAATAGGAATAAATTTCTAGGCTCTGGAGTTTAATAATAATGCAACTAAAAAGTTTCTCTCATACCCCCAAACTTAAATCTAACATTGTCCTCAATGTTCTAAAGATAAGTTTAAAAGCATGAACAAGGAGAAACTGTTACCATTGAAGCAAAAGAGTTAAGGAAAGATATTACCGTGTTGCATGAGCATGGATTACCTCCCAAGAAGTGCTAAGTTTAACGTCTTCAGCCGCTGGAAAGACTGTTGCAAAACCAAGGAAAAACCATGATTTATTAACGACAGGCTTTCTTATCCTTATGTTCTTCGTGTTCTTGGAACAGCAGCAGCAGCATAAATTTCTGCAACTTGATTTTCTTGATTCTCTCGTCTCTGCTAACTCCCCGAACTCTCTATATACCTATTTTGGACTTGAACCACCCTATTTATATATCACATGGATATCAAATCTTCACGAAATATCATCCTTTATCTTCTCTACCAGTCACCGAGATATTTACTTTTTTTTCTTCTCTGTTGACGCATCTCTAGTTGTTTTTACCTTTCCAAACTCTTCTGAATTGAACATATAGAATCCCAGAGGATTATCTTGCCTTGACACTTGCGTACCTTCCCTAAATAACCAAAACTAACATACCCGAGAAACTCTTCCTTGTTTTAACGAGATACACGTAGAAATATTCTTTCTTTCCAAACAAACTCTCCTACCGACCCTGTATTACCACTACAAGTCGATCTCAACCAAAAGCAGAGAGAATCTTCGACAAAATCTCCTTTAATTTTTTCTAATCCCATCCAGAGAATACGGCCCGTGATATTCTTCCCTCTGTTTCATCGAGTCCCGATTATCCAGCCCAAATTAGTCGAATAAAAACACCATACCAGGCCTGTTTAGCTTAATCACGTTCATCCCAATTGTTTTTTGCGATTGAATCTCCTTCAAACTCGCTCAAAAAACCAAACCCTAAATCTGTTCTTTCACAGCACCTTTTTCCCCGCCTTTTTTATATTTCAAATGATAGAGAAGATAAGCCCCCTATCCTGTAATGGGGTGCCAATAGCAATGGGGTGTGAATAGGAATTAGGGTGCCCCTTATCCAAACTTAGAGTCTGAATAGTAGGTGTCCTCCGGGTGCCTTCATCAACTTTTCGAGCCGATTTCACCAAAAACGTTTATTGCCCAAAAATACCTACAAACACATAAAACACCATAATAAATAAGAAATCGAGTGCCAACAATATATAGTATTGAGATTAAATTAGACACAAAAATGCGTCTATCAAGTGACGTTAAAGTGACTGCAAATCCTTGAGATGAGGCAAGGAAAGCCTGGAGTTTTCTTTGAATTCCGTTTCACACTTATTATCTGGTTAACAATAAGTCCACATAAATCAATGTCTCTCCCTTCAACAATATAACAGACCAATTCAACAAGAGACCTGGTCCATAAATTGTTGTCAATAGTGCTTGGCATCATGTTGGCCACAATAAGTTTTCTAGCGACTTTGAGAAACAACCCAGCACCACAAAAATTAATCTTGCCATCTCTCCGAGAGACATCTCGATCAAATAGACGATTTGACATCACTTGTGGAGTCAATCTTTCATTCTCAGGAGGAGGAAATCGAGCACTACCAATATGAGTTAAATTCAGCAGGTAAACAATAATATGACGATCTACAGTAAAAGTAGTACCTCCTACCATAGTTTTGAACATGCAATTAGGAGGGTATGGATCATGAATATTAGCATAAAACTGTGCAGTCATCTCCATACGAGCATTTCCTAATGGTTTGTGAATGATGCCCCAGGTGTGATTTTTGAAAAAATCTTTTAAACCTTGTGCCACAATATCTGATTCATCGTAGTATCTTTCAAAAATTGGTTGTTTGTTCTTATACTCCAAATAGAGAACACGGGCAGCAGGTTTAATAAACCTGGCACGGATACTGGGGTGGTAGAAGGAATTATCCCTGGCTTGACCACTTGAACTTCCGATATGACCAGTTCTCTTATGTGCCATTGTTGAATATGGATTCTCAAAGAAGAAGATATGAGAAACTTACTTGGTTTGTGAACAGTTGTTAATGGTGGAATTCCAAAATGTTGACAAAAGCGAAAAACAGTTCTTGACCCAACGTACACGATCTTCTCCTGAGTTCAATGGATAAAACTAAACACAAAATGATGATGAAACAAGTTAAAGGAGAAGGAGTGTTCGTGAACTGGTGGTTTTCTTCTTTGTACACAAACAGAAGAGATGAAGGAGAGGGAGAAGAAAACGAAGAGGTTCTTCCCTCTTTTATTGTGTCAAACGGTGGACCAGAGCGTACGTTGTGGAACAAGATTTAAACCCGTATGGAACCGGGTTCAAAGTGTGTGAAACGTACGTGTGCGAATTAGGACCTGTTTGGTAAGGCACTTAAAAAAAGAGTTTGGAGTAGTAACTCAACAAAAGTTTCCTTGAGAAATTTTTGTATGGTCAAATGACCAACCAAAATTATGCACACCATGACACCAAGAAAGAGTTTCTTTCCAACAACTCTTACAACTTCCAATATTGAGAGAAACCCAAAATACTGTGTTTATAAGTTGTTCAAAGAACTTAAAACACAAGATAACTTGTGTTCCTGATTCCTTTGTTTCTGACTTATAATACATTGTTTATGAAGGTAGTCTTTAGTACTGCGAAGGGAAACTCTTTTGAGAAAAAGAGACATCCTGACAACTTCATAGAAGATAATACTACTATTTTGATGAGAAGTATAAGAAATTAGGCAATTAGTTGATTCATGCTTTGCGGGTGATGCAGTCGAATGACTGAGATTTGAACTCCTCTGGTAATACGTTTAGTTTGTTATAACTAATGGGATTACACAGAGGAGGAGCACTGCTCTCACTAATTAGTGAATCAATATCAAACTTAGCATGAATATTATTCATTAAAACTTGATTTAGCCTGTCAAGATATTCTTGTTCATTCTGGAGATATAGATCAACATCAGAGTATAGGCTTTCAAGTTTCCTTTCAATTCCTGAAAAGACTTCAAGGGATTTTAAACCTGGTGAAGGTTTACATAGAATTTCTTCTATAGATTTAATAAAACCATTCATGGAAGAAACTTCTGGAATCCCTAGATCTGGTGGTGCATATATTGAGATAGCACTTCTGTCCATAGAGTCGGATCGCTACAAACACAGACTTATGAGGTCTTAAATGTGTTTTCCTGCTCTGATACCAATTGAAAAAGTGGGGGTACAACAACCACACCCAATATTTCTCTTAACAATCTGTATGGACTAACTCCAATATACTTTCAAGAGAATCAACTGGACAGTAAGACTCAATCTTAATAAAAGTATATCAAAGAGTTAGATCTCATAGAAGTATACAAGACACAATCGAAGAAAAATCGATTTTGATTCACTCGAATCAATTCATGAACATTTTAGCCACGGTTTGCAAAGATTGCATTCCTTAATTTATAAATGTATTTGGTCATGAGTATGAAATCATACTTGACCGATTTTAGAATTAAACCAACTCAGTTTGCAACGGGTACGCAAAATAGAGTTTCAGACTTTGGTCATGTCCCACAGTTCGCAAACGGGTATGCATACTGTCGTACCGGACCTAACTCAGGTGAAACCGTTCGCATACGGGTATGTATACTTGGTTCCCGAACTTTCACAGTTAAAACCGTTCGCATACTGGTACGCAAACTTGGTTCCCGGACCCGAATCATATTACAACAGTTTGCATATTGGTATGCATATTGTGCTATATCCAGACAATGGTTTAATTGTTCTAAACTCCCATTTGAATCATTGAAACGTCCTTAGAAGACGACAATAGCTGTCTCACACAAACTATTAGCTTATAAGTAATTTTCAAGTGATCAAATGATCAATACGAAATATTCTGAGTCTACATCAAATGATTGTCTCATACAAATCATGTAAGATGTTACAAGGCGATTTTCACATGATCATATTTTGACTCATTATTTAGTTTCCAACAAATAAATTGTTTCCAACTAAAATCGTCAAGAATAATGATGAACGTAGTTAAAGCAAAAATATTTCGAACACATATTTCGAGAAAGATATAAGCGAGTTAAGCTCAGCTCGATATATCAAATCTGTATAATGTAAAAGTCAATATAGCTATACGACTTAGTCTCAATAGGAGATAAAATAGAATAGACTTCTAGTGATAGATAAGTTTTAGTCTCCACATACCTTTTGTTGATGAAGTTCCTCCAAGCTCTCCTCAGTAGATCTTCGTCTTCAATCGATGAACGTCGTGAAGTCTAAAGCTCAACTTCACATTATATCCTAATCCGAGACATAGCTGTAAGTAGACTAGAAATCAAGACTAATAGTTTTGATCACCTAAACTTGACAAACAAGCTTGAGATAGCAACGCTTGCGAGTTCGACCGAGCAGTGCTCTAACAATCTCCTTGATAGGATTCTGGGAATACCTATATATAATAACCGCAATCGCACGGTGTCTAACTAGTAGACAGAGGCAAGTACGGGTCGAACCCACAGGGAGCGGTGGAAATACTATAATCAATATCTCTAATAAAACTAACACGAAACAATATATTTGGATTTTTAGAATCGAAAATGAAATAATAAAATTAAAGTAAACTAATAAAATGAATCCAAAGGAAAAGTCGGTAACCAGGGTTTCATTGGTATCCACCTCTATTTCTATTCAATTATTGAAATGAAACATAAATCATGAATATTTATTTATTGTTCGTTCTATCGACATCACCTATTATATGTATTAGAGTCGCAAATATCACTAGTATACTCTAAGCATGGCACATCAAAAGACTAAATCCAAGCATGAACTATCAAATTGCATCAGCGAGAAAGTTATACGAAACTAAACTTAGGTTCACAAATTCTATATGGCATTTCTAAGCATAATCCATCAAAGTAATTAACCAAGCATGGATCATCAAATAATAAGACAAACATATTTGTAAAACTATCAATTACGCTCATAGGTTGTAAAACCTGTAAAGCAACAACTCGTTTTTTCGATTAATCAATAAATATTATTCAATAATTAATCTATTCAAATCATATAAAATCAAATCAAAGTAGCCTAATACCCAAAATGGTTCACCCATAAACCCTAGTTACAAATGTCTAGCAAGCCATAATAATAAATTTCTTAAAAATCTAAAAGAAAAATAATTAACAAAAGAACAAAAGACTAAACCGAAATCGAGCAATGGTCTCGTCTATTCCCTTCCGTATCATCTCTTCAAATGGCCGTCAACTCTTCTTCCTTCTCCAAGTTGCGGCTCCTCTAGCCGACAGCCTCTGTCACCGGCCTCCCCTTTTCTTCAACTTCTCTGCAGGTTTATATATGTTTCTGCAAGTCCAAGAGTTCAACAAACAAAACCCAACAATTTCCAGGCCCAGTCCATCACCCCATATACAACCAGTTCACCATCAGCCAACCTCCAACTCGCTCCACAGTGCTGACCACCTAATCTCCCAACTCCGGCCATCAGTTCATCTCCGGAGCCTCCATCTCAGCAAACACGATAAAAGTCAGTCCATCTAAATTCCGGCCACAACATCTTCGTCCATTCTCTTCCTTAAAATGCTCGGCCCCGATTCACCCTTATTAACATCAGTTTGAGAACCTAATCACTGCCATTAACCGTAGCAATCCCTTATTAGTTTAATGGCAGTTGTCCTCGGTTCAGCAGCATCGACCCGTAAATGGCAGCTGGTAGGTTTAGAAACCTACAATTATAAACCGCAAGCGCACAATATCTAGAATATAGATAACGGCAAATACGGGTCGATCCTACGGAGAGTCGTATTGGTGAAACTAAACTTTTAGGTTCTACTTTTACTAATTTAAATAGAAATGGGTTGTAAAAATACTAGAGATCGATGATTATACTAGAGCAACAAGATTAAAAAGCAATGAAAGATAAACTAGAGCTTTGAATCCACCCCCAAACCGCATAGAATCCCTGATTTGATATACTAGTTCTCTATTAATCAATGAGTTATAGAGATGCTAGCCTCAAGCTACCTTGAATATGTGATATAATCACTTGTACACACATATGACTTAACCTCAGCTAATATGTCAATCCCTAGCATTACTTGTCTTTCTAAGGCACAATTAATCAAAGATTGAACTAAAATCAGTTCACATAGGCTTGAATTTTGACAAAGAATTAACCAAACTACCTAGGATGCTTGACATCCAAGGTGAAAGCAAGTTGACAAAATTCAAAAATTAAGACATGTTTATCAATAAAATTCCATGAAGAAGAACAAGTAAAATCAAATAAGAGAATTCTAATTATTAAAGGGTTTCATCTCTGCCCTAGCAGAGATTTTAGAACATAACAAACATTGAAACAAACCCAAAACCTAAGACTACAATATGCACCGGCTACTCCGGGCTTGCCTTTCCATCCACAACAGCCACCTCTATTTATACAAAAGTTCCCCTCAGTTATCAATCAATCCCCATAGTCAACAATTACAAGAGCAGAAATTAGGGATTTGATATGACAGCAACTCACCACTGAACCGCCACCTTATTGTCTTCACAAACGATCTGATGTTGTAGGTGTTGCAGAGAACTGGAAATTCAAACCTTTCGTTGCTATTCTCACTGCTCTTCAAGACAAATTCGCCGACCTAATGTTCCTCAAGTAATAGCCACTGATATCTAGGGTTAGCTTGAAATGGGTACGAACATAAAAGTAGAAATTAAACATCAAATCTGATTGGGGAAAGATGGTGGTAGAGGTATGGGTTTGACAGCTTGAGATGGAGGCTTGCAGGAGGAAGAAACACAGTAAAGCAGGGAGAAGGGTACTGTTGTCGGGTGGAGTTAGAAAGAGAATGATTTTTTGTTTTCTTTAGTTCTGTTCTTGGAAGTTGAAAGAGATAGGGTAGTGTGTCCACTTAAGTGTTAAGCTTGAATACCAAACGTGGTGTGCATTGCTGTCCGCTTTTCCCCACTAGCACCAGAACTTGAGCTTTGTTACACCTTGTAGTAAATCATCATTTCATCAATTCGTTGAGCCCACAATTGCATCCAATTTCTCTTTTCTTACTCACCATTTGCACAAGCCCGATGACCTCTTACGCACCATTTACTCAACCACCTATAACACACAACAAAATGAGATTATTCCGAGAAAATTACCCGTTAATGGACAAATGTGCAAAATATAAGAAAATAGAACAATGAAGCACTAGGAATGTGATAAATGACCATAAAATAGTCTAGAAATATGCATTATTGGGCACCGATCAGCAGAACCACTTTAAACTCGAGTTTTTCCTAGGAAACCACTTTCATCCATCCATCCATCGGTCAACAGCAACGCCATCAATTACCGGACAATCTTTCATCGTGACTGCCATCAGCAACAACACCACTCTCCACGGCAGTAAGCTCTTCTTCTTTGTTATAAAACTATCTTCATGTATTCCGCCAACAAAACCCTTCGTGGATGGTAGATAAGTACACCACTGTAATCAAAATCCATTGCTTCCTTCTTAGATGGAATCTTCAGTTCGATGTCATCTCCATTCCATGTCAAAGCCACCAACTTCCAACGTCAACAACATTAAACTTCATCATTTCTCGCTGGCATTAAAGAAAAATTCGACTAGATGTCACCACCACTGCCTGCAATTATTGTTCTTTACAAAATCCATCCATTCAACCTTCGATGTACCAAAACCCTTTACTTTCAGTACCTTACCTTAAACAACGACTGATTCACTCCATCTCGATTCGGCCACAACACCCGTTTTTTTCGACAAAACCAACTCAACCATCTGAGCCCCATCTTCCTTCGGTCCTTCTAAAACTTATTATTACTGGGATGCACAAACTCATCCAATATCACTTTCACCACTGCAGTAAACTCTCGATCAACACCATAGGAAAACCCTTGAATCCAACTTCATCTTTTGTTCTTATCTTCTTCTTTGCATCTGCCAGCTACGACCACAACAACAACTGATCTTCAATCTCTGTCCGCCTACTCTGAATTCCCAGTGCAGTCGCTGTACAAAAACTAGCGTACTGCCAAGCTCCATAAAAACTATTAGCCAAACCCGCAAGTCCTAACTTTCTTGTTCCATCTCGTCTTTAAATCACCAGCTACAACACCACTCGGAACTAGTTCAACCAATTCTTTGCCGCAACAATATTCGTATTGAATCTGTGGTCTGCCACGGCTTATAACTCATTCATCATAGCACTCACTAGTGTCGTTAGAGGTCTTGGCCATTTATGTCGCAAATGAAATTATAACTCCCAGTTTAGCTAGTTATTTCTCCGGTGATCGAGTTCACTTGTACTTTCTACAAAAGCACTAAAATAATGTTATTAGCAAAAATATCGAGTCCTAGCTAATATAACTATGGGTACAAAATATAGCACTTATGTGCTTATCACTCCCCCTTTGTCAAATTTAGTGACAAAACTATCAATACATATGGATTACAAAATAAATAAACTTTGTAGCTTGTCATCCAACATGCTTGATTTCCTTGGTTCTTCAACATTCCTTGAATTCTTCGTCACTCCAAGTACTCCAGTGATTCTGAATGTGTTCAACTCGGCATCATAGTTGTTGAAGATCCGTAGCCATAACAATAAGAAAACATATGTTCTCAATTATTGTTATACAGTGTCATAGTATTATTACACATCATCAAAGTTGAATTGTATCACAACTTTGACAATAATACTACGGTGATATGTATTACTCCCCCTTAGTCAATACTTCATCTCACAATGAAAACCACTCCCCCTTACATAATGATCCATGAACCATATGTATGTAATGTGAACTACAAAATAATTCTCCCCCTTTTTGTCAATATAAATTGGCAAAGGTACGAAAACTAGCGGGATCATAATGAAGTTCTCAAAGAGATTATTCAAGACTAAAAGAAAACATATCAACTTTGTTTAGATGATTTCACATAGTCGAAACTTAGTGTATTCATCAAGGAGTTTATAAAGATACAAGATAACTCCTATAATATTCCACAGCCGCACTCCCCACAAAGATTTGGCAATTAAGCACAAGTTCAATTAATAACTCTCCCCCGTAAAATGCCATTCCCGAAAGAACAACAAGAGCGACCTCACTTTTGCGAGAAAAGAAGGATTTCTTTGGACATTAACAAATCACATGAAACATGAATTTGTATCCAGTAAACTCGAATAAATTAACCACAAGAGAACCTTAATGATTAATTTAATCGGAAACGCTCAACATAAGAAAACTTACGGAGCCATACAGTACTTTCACATAGAAGTGGATCAAAAAAAGATCAATACTGCGGAATATACAAAAGTTCATTCTATCTTTTATCAATATTTGCATAAAGACATAATAGACTTAACTTTTGACATATATGAGATACTCATAGTTCACGGACGTAAACATACATATCCCATAATATTTTTGCATTATAAAAAACCATAAAGATTAATACTGCAAAATCACCTTCCAAATAACTTAGAATTAAATAAATAAATCTAAAACATTGCAAGATGAAAATCATTGGCAATAGCTATGTGTAATCACAATATTTGCTATGCCAAACCCTAGTTATCCTTCTTAAAATACAAGAATAAATTCTCATAAGAAGTTTTCTAGACAATAAGATTCTTGAAAAATTCTTTATCGTCCCCGAACTCCTTGTCGTCAACAGACATTGGAACATAAGGTTCGTGAAGAAAAGAGTCAATTCCAACGAACCTTCTTAACTGATGCCAAACCAGGGCCTTCTGAATTTCAAGAGTTCTTAAAACAATAGCCTTTATTTGCTGAATCTCCTTCCTTGTTTCCTTCAACTCTTCAAGAACACCAGAAAACTTCTCAAGATTTGAGGGGATAGCCCTTGGTTTCTTCATATTCTTCCTTTTTCTCTTCAAAGTTGTAGAGGAAAGATATTTATATTTTTCCTTCATGATTGATGGCTTAACAATCATATTAACATCTTTTTCATCAGAAGATATGATGCTTGGAGTCTCCATTCAATATGGAATTGTGAGAAAATACACAATTCAAGCTCTACAAGCAATCTTTTGATAAAAAGAGTTTTCAGGGAAGGAAAAAGAAATGTAGGGTTACGGAACCTTTATGCATAGTAAAAGGATTCACGTACACACAACTCTCAACCCTAAAAAAGATAGAATTGTCAATTTTAACCCTCTTTCAATATTCAAACAGGAAAAACCTTTTCAATACCAATTTTAAGATATAAAAAGATCAACTGAATTCCAGAAAACAAAAAACTAAACAAAAATTTTATTTTCCTAAAGCCCGATTTTTGCTCAACTCTTGTCTCTTTGAAACCAGGCACATGAGACAAGATGCACCTTCAACACAATTGAGCTGTGTTGGGGTGAACAATAATCTGTCCACCATACAATTCTTGTACGGAATTCTTAATACCCTTTTTCGTAGATTGTATAGACCTTGTTCTTTTTTGTAGAGGTCTATCTTTTTCTTTAGAAATTAACTTCTTTTGAGAAGAATTAAATTTACATACCTTAGATGTATTCGACTTCTGAACAAGTTTGAGCTTGTTTGCCAATCGATTTGCTCTCCGTTGAAGTTTGTTGACATATCCTATTTTATGTTTGTACTTCAAACACTTAGAGAGTTCATGACCCTTAGAAGTACAATAAGAACATGTCAATGTGGAGGATGGTTCAGACACCATAACTGAGCATGCTGCTAAACAAATTGAGGTACCTGAAACACGTGAGATAGAATTTTCAGTAGACATGGAAAAATCCATTTCATCCTCCAAAGTGGTTGAAGAAGTTTCTCCAGGAAGAATATCAATATTGATGTACGTATTGCTACAATTATCAAAATCAATACTTTCACCAAGGAGTGCAACACTTGACTTTTCATCTTCATTTGAATCATAGTGATCAGACATTTCATCAAGAGTTGCAGCAAGACCTTTGTTCCCAGTGTATTTTTTACGATTTGGACACTCATTAGCAAAATGACCAAAACCTTTACACTTGAAGCACTGTGGCATATCCTCATCATCAGTATCGACGGTGTCCCTGTTTTTAGGAGGGGCACGGTCATGAGGTTTTACTTATGACCTGGGTATATCTCTGATGAACCGTTTACTTCTCTTCAAAAAAAGATCTCCAAACTATCTTGTGATCAGTGAGACTGAGTTGTCAAGATCTTCATCTGATGAATCAGTCTCAATATGATCAATTAAAGAGTTGCCAACACTTTTACTTTTGGCAAGTAATTTAGTGTTCTTTTGTGCTTTGAAAGCAATATCCTTTGCAGATTTGGATGTATGCTCATGATAAAAGATCTTTAACTTCCCAACAAGAGTATTTCTGGAAAGTGTATCAAGGTTATTTCCTTCAATGATGGCATGTTTTTTACTGTATCTAGCTGGCAACGATCTGAGAATTTTCATTATAATGCCCTTTTCAGGAATAGTCTTACCCAATGTAAAAGAAACATTAACAATTTCAGACACTTTGTAATTAAACTCATCAAATGAATCTTCATCAGCCATACGAAGGTTTTCCCAATCAGAATTTAGGTTTTGAAGCCTAGCTTCCTTTTCAGAGGTATTCCCTTCAAATGCGGTTTCTAAGATATCCTAAGCATTTTTAGACCGAGTGCACATAGTCACATGGTGCTGAAGATTTTGGGTAATGGCATGTATGTTAGCATTTAGGCAGTCAGAATTTTGCTTTCCAGCAAAAATTTCTTCAGGCTCATACCTACCAATATCCTTTGCAACTGTTACACCGTCTACTGTAACCATTGAAGGATTATAGCCATTAACAACATAAACCCATGATTGAAAATCACGTGCTTAGATAAAGGCACGCATAGCAATTTTCCACCATAACTAATTCGAGCCATCGAAGACTGGCGATACGTTTATAGAGATAGCGCTTATGTCCATAGAGTCAAATTGCTACAAACATAGACTTATGAGGTCTATAACGTGGTTGCCTGCTCTGATACCAATTGAAAAAGCGGGGGTCTAACAACCACACCCAATATTTCGTTAGGCCATCTGTATGGACTAACTCCAATATAATTCCAAGAGAATCAACTAGACAGTCAGACTCAATCAAGGAAATATATCCAAGAGTTATATCTCTGTTTCTCAATGAAATCAGCAAATCAAACAGATAGAATCCGTGAGCCTGATTATTAGAGAAACAACTTGAACGGTACCAAAGACCGATGTTCAAGTGTCAATCAATTTCAATCAACAACCAAAGGTTGGATTTACCAATTGATTGAACTACGCACAACCTATGATATTTCAATTATATAAACAAATATAATGCGGAAAATAAATAACACAGACACTAGAAGTTTTGTTAACGAGGAAACCGCAAATGCAGAAAAACCCCGGGGACCTAGTCCAGATTTGAACACCACACTGTATTAAGCCGCTACAGACACTAGCCTACTACAAGTTAACTTCGGACTGGAATGTAGTCGAGCCCTAACCAAGTCTCACACCGATTAAGGTACAGTCGCGTTCCTTACGCCTCTGAATCCAAGCAGGACTCTACGCACTTGATTCCCTTAGCTGATCTCACCCACAACTAAGAGTTGCTACGACCCAAAGTCGAAGACTTTATAAACAAATCTGTCTCCCATAGAAAAGTCTATTCTGATAGATAAATCTGTCTCCCACGGAAATATCAATCACCTCACACTAACTTAACTATATGGTAGTAGAACAAATTATTGTGGAACCACAAAGAATGAGACGAAGAGCTTTGTGATTACTTTTTATATCTTACCTATCGGAGATAAATCTCGAGCAAATCTTAGAGAAGATAGTACTCAATCGATAGAACAAGTAAGATCAGAACACGCAACTACAGAGAAAATAGTTGGGTCTGGCTTCAGAATCCCAATGAAGTCTTTAAGTCGTTAACCTATAATGCTTTTAGGAAAAAACCTAGGTTAAAGGAGAATCGACTCTAGTCGCAACTAGTATCACACAGGAGGTGTGGGGATTAGGTTTTCCAGTTGCTAGAGTTCTCCCTTATATAGTCTTCAAATCAGGGTTTGATAGCTTTGAAACAAAGCAATCAATATTCACCGTTAGATGAAATCCTGATTTAAGATTCAAGCTAAGTTTTGCTTAAAACCAAAGCAATATCTCTCCACCTTTAGATGGTCTTAGCTTGTTACACACAAATGAAATATACCTTCATTTAGATATGGGTAACCGTACCTAAACGTGCATATTGAGTTAGCTCAATAACAGTTGACCGAAATTAGTCATATGAACACTTTTGTATTAACCACATTCATCTAACACTTCTAGATCAAATGATAATCAAATGAATCTAATTGTGTTACTCATAGAGTTGTTCAATTGTTTATATTCTCATAGAAGTATAAAAGACACGATTGAAACAAAATCGGATTGATTCAAGAGAATCAATTCATGAACATTTTAGCCACGGTTTGCAAAGATTGCATTCCTTAATTTATAAATGTATTTGTTCATGAGTATGAAATCATACTTAACCGATTTTAGAACTTACCAACTCAGTTTGCAAACGGGTACACAAACTAGAGTTCCGGACTTTGGTCATGTCCGACAGTTCGCAAACGGGTATGCATACTGTGGTACCAGACCTAACTCAGGTGAAACCGTTCGCATACGGGTATGCATACTTGGTTCCCGGACTTTCATAGTTAAAACCGTTCGCATACTGGTACACAAACTTGGTTCCCTGACCCGAATCATATTACAACAGTTTGCATACTGGTATGCATACTGTGTTATATCCAGACAATGGTTTAATTGTTCTAAACTCCCATTTCAATCATTGAAACATCCTTAGAAGACGACAATAGCTGTCTCACACAAACTATTAGCTTATAAGTAATTTCAAGTGATCGAATGATCAATACGAAATATTCCGAATCTACATCAAATGACTGTCTAACACAAATCATGTAAGATGTTACAAGGCGATTTCCATATGATCATCTTTTAATTCATTATTTAGTTTCCAACAAAAAAATTGTTTCCAACTAAACTCGTCAAGAATAATGCTGAACGTAGTTAAAGCGAAAAGCTTTCCAACACATATTTCGAAAAAGATATAAGCGAGTAAAGCTCAGCTCGAAATATCAAATGTGTATAATGTAAAAGTCTATATAGTTATACGACTTAGTCTCAATAGGAGATAGAATAGATTAGACTTCTGAGTGATGGATAAGTTTTAGTCTTCGCATACCTTTTGTTGATAAAGTTCTTCTAAGCTCTCCTCAATAGATCTTCATCTTCAATCGATGAACGTCGTGAAGTCTAAAGCTCAACTATACATTATATCCTAATCCGAGACATAGCTATAAGTAGACTAGAAATCAATACTTATAGTTTTGATCACCTAAACTTGACAAACAAGCTTGAGATAGCAACGCTTGCGAGTTTGACCGAGCAGTGCTCTAACACAAGTACTATCGGATACCGGGTAAATGATACACGCATCCAACAGTTTCAGAACTTCCTCTCTTAGAACCTCTTTCATGTTAGGATTTAGCATACGTTGCATTTCTCTAGACGTCTTAGAATTCTCTTCTAAGTAGATATGATACATACAATCACTAGGACTAATACCTTTCAAATCTGCAATACACCAACCTATTGCCGTCTTATGTTCTCTAAGGACATCTTCCAACCTACTTTCCTGTTCTAGTGTGAGATTAGAAGCAATAACAACATGTAAAGTGTTTTCAGAGCTTAAGTAAACATATTTTAGAGTGTCGGGCAATGGCTTAAGAGTCAAGGTCGGAGCTTTCTCGACTGATGGAACTAGTCGAGACTCGGACAGTACAAGAGGTCCAATTTTAGGCTTCCATTTACTAGTGTCCAGCTGTAGGGTGGAGTCTAACAAGGCATTGACTTCACAAATAACATTATCATCAATCATATCCTGCCCAAAATGAGTTAAACATGCTTCTAATGGATCTTCCAAATGATTTTGCAAGAAAGTATCATGAACAATTTCATCAATCATACAAACAGTTTCACGGTCATTAAAATCAGGAGGAGAACGTGCAACATTAAAAACATTCACTCCAACTACCAAACTAAGTTCCATAATACCATTCCTACAGTTTATGATCGCATTAGTGGTTACTAAGAAAGGTCGTCCTGAAATAATAGGAATCTGACCACTAGGGTCTGCCACAGGTTGTGTATCCAGAATTATGAAATCCACAAGATAAACAAAGCTATCAACCTGCACAAGAATGTCTTCTACCACTCCTTTAAGAATTTTAGTGGACCTATCTGCCAATTGGAGTGTAACATTGGTGGGTTTCAAGTCACCAAGTCCTAATTGCTCATACACAGAATATGGCAAAAGGTTCACACTAGCTAACAACGCATGCTCAATCTTTTGTTCTCCTATAGTGCAAGCAATAGTAGGAGAACCAGGATCCTTGTATTTAGGCGGCGTTTTTTGCGTAATAATAGAGCTCACTTGTTCAGCAAGGAAAGCTCTTTTCTGCACATTAAAATTACGTTTCACGGTGCACATATCTTTCAAGAACTTAGCATAAAAAGGAATTTGTTTAATGGCATCAGAAGAGGAATGTTAATCTTAACATGTTTATAAACTTCTAAGATGTCACTAGAACTAGCTCCTTTCTTACGGGGTAGTAATCGTTGTGGAAATGGAGGACGAGAAACATAAGTATTTTCAAATTTATTTATTTTAACCTGCGTCACAATGTGTGTGTTCCTAGCATGCTCATTTTCCTTAGGATTACCAACATGGTTATCAATGACCCGTCCGCTTCTTAAGGAAGTAACGGACCGTGCTTGGTCGGAGGGTTTAATTAGCACCAGATGTGCTTACCTCAAAAAACCCTTAGGGTTAGGCATTGTTTGACTTGGGAACCGTCCCTTGTATCTTTCATTCACTTGAGTAGCGAGCTGACCTATTTGTCGTTCTAAACTTGTTATGGACCTTGAAGTAGTATGTTCTAGGTTTGTTATAGACTTTTGAGTAGTCTGCATAAACAAACTAAGACTTTCTTCCATACTAGGTATTCTTTGGTTGGAAGAATCATTAGGAATGGAAGGTTTTTGTGTGTAACCGCTAGCATTATTAGACTGACCTTCATACTGACCTCTAGACCATGAAAAGTTAGGGTGTCTTGCCCACCCTGGGTTGTATGTATTGGAATAAGGGTCAAATTTACGACGATTGTCTTGATAGAGAGCACTGACTTGTTCACTACCGAGAACCGAGAACCGAAGCCTTTTTCCAGTAACAAGTACCAGGTAGGCTGGAGAGAGAATCTCCAAAAAGTTTAGCATAGTTTTTACGCCGGCCTGCCACGCCTTGCACAACCCACATTACGTAGGCAAAATCTTTGACACATTCCGTGCCGCAATGGTTAACCAGACAGGGGTGGGCACACCACTCTAATTGGGTTTACGTATTCACGACCGTTAGATTGGCATACCCACATGTTCCCTTCCCAGTGAGGCATAGCAAGGAACCCTGCTAGCAGATGGTGTAACATGTTCGCATGTTGAGGGTATAGCTTATCAAAGCCTTAACGCTCAACCGTCGAAGGGACCGGTAGCCTGGATGCCGACTTTGAAAGGCTTGGTCTGGAGACTTGTTCACTACCATCGTCATAAAAGGCTTGGTCTGGAGACTCAACAAAAGGCTTAGCTTTAGAACACTCAAGCCTTCTTGTCAAAGAAGCTATTTTAGCGTCAGATTCAAATTGAATATCAACTCTGTGCGCTCCTTTGCTACTAGCAATTGACCTTATTGGTTCCTTTGTATCCCATTCTTAGGTTTCTTCAGCTATCTCTTGCAAAAATTTGTACCCCTCATCGGCACTTTTATCCTGAAAATTACCACCACAAAGTGATTCTACCAGGGTTATAGTTTTGCGATCTAATCATTCGTAAAGAATCAACGTAAGCCTAAGAGTATCAAATCCGTGGTGTGGACATTGCAGCAAAAGGTCATGGAATCTCTCTAAGTAGTCATACAGAGATTCTCCCTGTTGTTGCACAAAACTATTCAATTTTTGACGAATGGCAGAAGTCTTATGCCTAGGGAAAAATTTGTTCAAAAACAGTTTTGTCATGTCATCCCAAGTCCTAATCAACGAAGGAGCCAATGCATCTAACCAAGATTTTGCCTTATCCTTTAATGAAAAAGGAAACAACCTAAGTTTAAGGTATTCATCAGACAAGTTCTTAATTTTAACCGTACCATACAATTCTTCGAAGTCTCTAATGTGATAGTAAGGATTTTCATTCTCCTTACCATAAAAATTGGAAAGAGCCTGAATAGTATTGGTCCTAATCTCATAGGTTGTTGTGGTAGCAGGAAAAACAATACATGAAGGTTAAGAGACTCTAGTTGGATACATATAGTCTCTCAAACTCTTAATTGGATGGTTTTCACCCTCATCATCGGTTCCAGCCATGAATAATGGGTTAACTCTAACAAGACGAGCAAAATGATTTTTATCCCAACCAACAGAAATATCTTGCATACACTAAACAAAAGCAAAGAGCTGATTCGTACTTACCTTGCAAAAGCTTTGCAAGTAAATCAAGCACTTACTCTCTTTTAGCTCGTTACCAATTCCCATGCCGCAATCCAAACTAACTAAGAAAGGTACCTATAAGAGTCAAACAAAATCAGCAAAACGAACTAACGAAAATCTAATAGAAAAAATAAAAACAAAGCAATAACTACAGAAAATTAAATCCTAAACTACTTACTAGAAAGTCCAAATATCAATTAGAGAGAGGTTTGCAACCACTCCCCGGCAGCGGCGCCAAAAACTTGATGGGTCGGTAGACCGATTTTGTTTTACCGCAAGTGCACGGTGTTAAGACTACACACAATAGCAAGTACGGTTCGTTCCCTGAAGGAGTGCGAAAACTACTACTAATTAATATCAAGACATATCTAACCAAATTCAATATTTCAGAGATTATAAAACTTGAGGATATGAGCTAACAAGTAAAATGAAGCAAATTTATAAAGATTGTAATCAAGGATATGGAAGTATTAGGGCTACGGAATCCGTTGTAAGCTATGTTTACTAGGTCTCAAATTTACTCGTGCGAAGTGGCAAACCTAGCTACTAACACACGGAAGATATTTCGTTAAGGATTATAGATAAGAGTTATCATAAAAGATTGTTTGTTCTCAACCGAGAAGGTAGACATCCTAAGTACTAAGCATACATGGCATACATAGTCTTGGAATGATCATAAAACAATTGTTACCTAGGTTACAGATCGAATGATGTCCTAGAATTCAACTTTGTAGTATACATGGCATAAGACATGAAAAACATTTAAAACAATCAACCTCTTTTGAGAAACACAAACATGAGTTAAGCTTTTATTTTTTAAACCATTGTTTGAGAGCATAAGTAAATTAAACCTACAAGTTCATCCTTCACCCTAACGAGGAGTTTAGCTACACATGGTTTTCTTAAAATCAATCAAAAATGATATAGATAATAACAAGTAAAGTATATGAATCGCAGAAAGCAAAATAGCTAAACCTAGTTTTCTTCCCTGAATACGGCGTATCCTTGAAACTGCGTCAACTGAAGTATATATAGGTGCTGTTGTAGCTTCCACTTCTGGACCATGCTAACTATTTCCAGGCCCAATCCATTTTGCACTGACTTCCAATTCCAGCCCTTTGCAAGGTCCGGCTACTGCCCACTTCTGAACCTCTAAGCTCTTTCCTTCACCGTTTGCAAAACTCCCTAAACTTTTGAATCTGTCACCAGCTCAATTTGTTGAGACAGTTCTCTCCCCACTTAACCAACAATACCTCTCTCCATTTTCTCGTCATTCGTTCACTGTGAACACATCCCAGAATTCCCCATTTATGCTATCTGTAACGGACCAGCCAGCATTCACAACTTTCCTCTCAACACAAAACATAACTCCTCTTCATTGTTGTTGCAATAAACAACATCTCATTACTTCAGCTGCGTTGTAACTTCCTGCATCACCAGAACACCACCAACTCAAGCTTCATTCTCAAATACAGCTACCACGAGCAACACCATCAGTCTGTCCGTTTATCTAGCACTCCCCACAACTGACTGCAGCCATCTCAACCAAATCAGGTCTTGGGTCTGATTTATTGGCATCAAATTCAGCTCAACTATGTCTCAACTCTTCACCGATTCGAACCCCATACAGTCAACACACTCATCATTACTTCACTGTTATATTTCGTCTTCGAAAACCAAAAACCTCCCAAATTTCTGTAGCTACAACTACCACTACCTGCAACTCAGATCCCGTTCCTGTATTCTTGCATCAAATCCCCTTCTTTGCAACTCCACAGGCTGGTGCTTCTGATTTCGAAAATATGATCTCCATCTCTATGAACTGATGCCGCAACATAAAACATCGAACTCATCAATTTGCTTCCTCCATAGCCTGAATTTCAGTCTTGGCTCGTCCTCTTTAAATCTTGTCTGCAATCAATAAGAATTGTTGTATCTGGGTTGACAGAAGACCCTAATACCACAGGGATTGCCCCAAAATTCGACCTCAAAACATCATTGAACTCAGCCACTTTCTTTCCCCTGTTGTTCCTTCTTCTTCCTTTGAGAATATTCAATGAAACCCAAAAGAAATTTGAAAGGCAACTGCTCGAACTGCTCTATTCACGACGATCTCATATCCCCTTTATCTGTTAAGAAATGAATACCATCAGGTTGAATAGGAGATGAAATTTCCTTTTTGTTTTGTACACAAACCAGATGTGGTAGAGAAGTGGCCACGTCTCACTTCTTATACCCCTTGTACAGCTCACACATACGGCAAAGAAAATCATTTCTTTGTTCCGATACATCAAGCTCCCTGTCCATCAGATGACTTAGGTGGCGCGGCCCATGAATTGTTGGCTTGCCAGCCCACAAGCTCTATATAAGCTCCGACTCCTTTGGCACGCAAGATGCAAACCCCAATTTAGCTTTTAGGTCATTAGTTCACTGTGTGAGTGAATTTCACTTATAATTCATGTAAAAGTTCTAATATATAATGATAGCGAAATATCGAGACCTAGCTAGTATAAATGTGGGTATAAAAGTATCGCACTTACGTGTTTATCAGATACGTCCAACCTTGTTTGTTGGATACGACTTGATTGATTACTTGGGAAATTGATCTTTGGAATCACCCAAGTACTCTCACATGCAAATCAGGTTCACAGACTAGTCTCTGTAAACTTTCTGATTATGAGAGAAAGAGATATAACTCTGAATACTATTCCTCGATTGAGTTTCATTAAGTTGAACTCTCGAAATTGCATTTAAGTTTGTCCATACAATTGCCTATGAAAAAGTTGGTAGTGTATTTTTGTACCCCCGGCATTTTCAGTTTCAAATACTTTAGATCTAAATCGCCTCTTAGAACTAAGCCCACAACAAATTGGTCGTGGACTTGGAATTGCATTAGTCTATGGCTTGAACTTATTCATAAATACAATATATATGGAAGTTGGAAATGAACAATATATAAGTATCTGGCATGATAAATGGATACCTGGACTAAATAACTCCTTAGCCAACCTGGGTAATTCTGATAATAACAACTTAACTTTGGTTTCGGACTTAATCAATCCTGATACATGTTCTTGGAATATCTCTCTAACTAACTCAATCTTCCCTACTGATATTGCTAATAAAATTAGTAACATCTATCTTTCAAAGATAAGGACCAAACTCTTAAAAAAAGATCAACTTATATGGACTCTAACCAGATTAGGGGAATATTCAGTTAAATCCCTATATGATAAATTGAATGAAAGTGGAACTGATATTGTCAGCCTATCCTTATCTGAATCTTTCTGGAAATCTATGTGGAAGTTAGACATCTCTCAAAAAATTAAGTTATTTTTGTGGAAATGCTTGCAAAATGCTTTGTCTATAAACTTTAAACTGTTCGGAAAAGTAAAAGATGTTGGCCCTCATTGTACCATGTGTGGAGTAGAAATTGAAACAACTGAGCATCTTTTATTTCACTGTTTTTATGCTAAGGAAGTATGAAACTCAGCACCTAATCATGTTTCTTTAAATCTTGATAACTCTAGTAAGATTCTAGATCTTTGCAAGGATTGGTTAAACAACCCCAGAAAAGACATTTCTATAGAATTAATTCTTACTAAGATGTGGTTTATTTGGAAATAAAGATGCAATAGAGTTTTTGAAGATAAATCTAAAACTGCAACTAGTCTGGCTTTAGAAACTCAGGGGCACATTTCTTTCTGGTCTAAAAGAAGTTGTAAACCTAACAAGTCTAAGAAGGTTCATAAGAACAAAAAGATACTCTAAAAATCAACGTAGATGCGGCTTGGATCTCGGAAATATTATCATCCAGTTATGCCTTAATTATGCGAAATGATGCAGGGACATTTAAAGGAGAAAGAGCAGGACAGTCAGCTGGTACAGACCCTCAAGAAGCAGGAGCTATAGGAGTGCTGCAGGCAGCAGTTTGGGCCAAGAAGAAGGAGATAAGAATTTACATTGAAGGAGATTGTGAAAGCTTTTTCAATTACTTTCATGGAAAGAATGTAGATATTTTTTGGCGTGCTAAAGCTTGTCTGGATGAAGCAAATATGATAGCAAATCTTTGTACCGACTTTTTGGGATTTCATTTTGTTCCTAGACTAGAAAATATGGCTTCAGATACTTTAGCTAAATCTGTAAGGACTCTAAATTGTGTTTTAGATTAGGAAATTATACCTCCATCTTGTAGTCTACAACATTTATGAGGAGATAAATATAATATTAAGAGATCTCCTTAGGCTCCATATTAGGTGGTTGTACTTCTTTTGTAATTCTCCTTATGAGTCCTAGTTTTTAATGGGAAAAAAAAAAAAAAAAAAAAAAAAAAAAAAAGCCTAATTACTTCTTACTTTCTGGCTGTCAAACATTTCTTTTTTATGAAATGAAATACACGTATCAAACCATTCCACCCCACAAATTTTTACTTTTAGCGGGCCCTCCACAAACCAAAATTCACATCTCAAGGAACATCCAACGTTTAACAACAGTGTCCTCTTCCATGATTTCCATAGTTACAGTTAGCATTTGTTTTCTCCATCACAAGAAAAAATGTCTCACATTCCTATAATCAGACGAAAAATGCACGCAGCTTTTTGGCATAAAACTGGGGCTTTGAAATGGACATCGAACACATTGAGAGTCACTATTAAAAACGACAGTCTATTTCAAATTTGACCTAAAATTCATGCACAGTTTTCAAGACCATAATCCCTGAAAACGGAACAGAAAATTCTGGAAAAAAAATCTGCACAATTTTTCTCTACCTGTACACGTTGTCAAGAACAATGGCATCTTTTAATGCAATATTTAATAACCAAGGTTCTTAGTTTAATTACCTCCTTACCCTTTTCTTCACTTCTCTACAGTTTTATGGATAAACTCATAAACATTGTATATTATTTCCATGAACATTCTTAAATAAGCTCAAGAGTCTGGTTTTTTTAGGGTTAGGATTCTCTCATTTGTAAAGATCAGAACTTTACTTAATCTTCAGGTTTGATCTTGTTGGTTTTGTTATTTCTTTTCTCTTTTCTTTAAGTGCACTAGTCTCTGTTTATGAGCAAATGAGTTTTTTTTCCCTTGCTTTTTTAAGATGAAACATGTTTTCTGAAAAGGGGCCGTCTTTTTTTTTTTTTTTTTTTTTTTTTTTTTTTTTTTTTTTTTTT